>MQTX01000065.1:859505-900850 GCA_009735665.1 Angiostrongylus cantonensis | reverse complement strand
ACACACACATACACACATACACACATACACACACACACACACACACACACACACACACACACACACACACACACACACACACACACACACACACACACACACACACACACACACACACACACACACACACACACACACACACACACACACACACACACACACACACACACACACACACACACACACACACACACACACACACACACACACACACACACACACACACACACACACACACACACACACACACACACACACACACACACACACACACACACACACACACACACACACACACACACACACACACACACAAAGCACACCACTGTAGTTAGTCGGTGAACTTCAGCATTGCTTGTGCAGTTTAATGGCCGGTCTTCACTCCTCGTGCGAATTTTTTCGTCACGGCTTTTATAAATACACGTCGTTGTAACTATTTATTCCTTTTTTGCTTTTGTTTTTGTATGACCCGTCTTCACGTCTACCGTGGGGATTCCAGCACTTCTCACATTCGATTCGTTTTCTCGTATCCATCATCCACGAAGATCTTCCAACTTTTAGGTGTGGCTTGGGTTGCTTCTTGAAGATTTTCATCCCATCTTAAACGTCCTCCCTGGTGTATACATTTAGCCGAGCTGAAGCCTTCCCAATTGGACTGCATTAGTGATTTTTCCTGATAAGTCCGGTACCAATTTTCCGACCAGAGGCCATGGTTGGTCCGGAGCGGAATCGAACCAGTACCACCATGCTCGTGATGATGGACGTCACTACTACTGTGCTATCAGCCTGTGGGTTTATTCCTCACAGCATTGAAACCTTTTCTAAGCCCATTAACTTTCCAGATTCTTTGCATGGCGAAAACACTCGTCGAAGCGAAAACTCGCACTCAAGGAACGTTATTTGGTGATTGTTCGGAGATCGAGAGATAGTCACGCAAAACATGTAGAACATAATAGTGTGCCAGCATTCGCAGCGGATATCTTATCAATAAGCACAGATTCGGCTACATATTTTTGGCTAAAGTCTAGGTCACAATGCTTTCGAAGAGTCATTGGTTCTTCACATGTCGCATCTGCCTGCTATCTCAATGATGCTGAGATTTTAGCAAAACTCCGGATCGCAGGTGTTGCGCTGGGGAACGAACGCGCTATTACATTTTCTGATGCGTTCACCACCACACCATGCGGGTTCTTCGTTTTGCTTGTCTCTCAACTAGCTCTACCCATTAAGCAGAGGCGATAGTTGAAATTCACAAATAACGCTGAATGATTTTTCATCCTGCTTGCGCAATGAGCAGGTTTTTAATGCATACGTTAAGTCAGGAAGCGGCTTGACTAATGTTTAGTGTTGTAAGGACGATGTCATAAGCAAAGCGAAGATGACCAACCATCGATTTTCACACCCATATTATCCCATTCCAATGTAATAACGCTGAATGATTTTTCATCCTGCTTGCGCAATGAGCAGGTTTCTAATGCATACGTTAAGGCAGGAAGTGCCGTTGAGTTGAAAGGGTGGGAACGAAGTCGGGTGTTCTTTGTTCTCTTCGCTACATCCTCGATGCTCTTGAAAGCTCTCCAATCCGCTCGTTTCCTTTTGTTCAGCTCTGGAGCTAAGTCGTTCATATTGATTAGCCAACCTAGATAGACATAACTGGAGCATTCGGAGACATTCGGTCGGTTGAGCGTGAATGGGACAGACGAAACCAATCCGTTTCTTATGAACATCGTTTTTGTGAGATTTAATCGAAGACCAATCTTTCTACAGACTTTATTAAAGTCGGTAAGCGTACGTTTCGCTTGGATAATGTCGGTGTTATAAGGACGATGTCATCAGCAAAGCGAAGTTGATGTAACTGCTGACCGTCGATTTTCACTACCATATTATCCCATTCCGATGCTCGCCTGACGTTCTGGAGGGTAGCGGTAAATAATTTTGGCGAGATTGTATCGCCTTGCCAAACTCCTCTTTTGACGTCAATGTTAATGTCGTTGTGGAATGGTGATGTCTTGGTTGTGTAGTTTTAGTGCAGTTCATGAAAATTCTTTATGTACTGAGTAGGGACTCCCTGAGTACCAACGGCTTCCATGACTGATTCTATCTCAATTGAATGAATGGCATTCTGTAAATCGATGAAAGTGAGACAGAGCGGTCTTTGTCCTCCAGGTTTCTAATGCATACGTTAAGGCAGGAAGTGCCGTTGAGTTGAAAGGGTGGGAACGAAGTCGGGTGTTCTTTGTTCTCTTCGCTACATCCTCGATGCTCTTGAAAGCTCTCCAATCCGCTCGTTTCCTTTTGTTCAGCTCTGGAGCTAAGTCGTTCATATTGATTAGCCAACCTAGATAGACATAACTGGAGCATTCGGAGACATTCGGTCGGTTGAGCGTGAATGGGACAGACGAAACCAATCCGTTTCTTATGAACATCGTTTTTGTGAGATTTAATCGAAGACCAATCTTTCTACAGACTTTATTAAAGTCGGTAAGCGTACGTTTCGCTTGGATAATGTCGGTGTTATAAGGACGATGTCATCAGCAAAGCGAAGTTGATGTAACTGCTGACCGTCGATTTTCACTACCATATTATCCCATTCCGATGCTCGCCTGACGTTCTGGAGGGTAGCGGTAAATAATTTTGGCGAGATTGTATCGCCTTGCCAAACTCCTCTTTTGACGTCAATGTTAATGTCGTTGTGGAATGGTGATGTCTTGGTTGTGTAGTTTTAGTGCAGTTCATGAAAATTCTTTATGTACTGAGTAGGGACTCCCTGAGTACCAACGGCTTCCATGACTGATTCTATCTCAATTGAATGAATGGCCTTCTGTAAATCCATGAAAGTGAGACAGAGCGGTCTTTGTCCTCTCGCGATACTTCAGTAAGTCTTGTTATCCTGTGGATGTGGTCCATCATACTAAATCCCTTTCAAAGCCCTGCTTGCTCACATGGCTTTGTCTAGTGTTCTGTCAATCCTGTTTAGGATGACTCAAGTAAAGAGTTTGTAGACGACCGACAGCAAGCAGATTGGGGCGAGTTATTCGTAAAACAACCATTAATTTTTCGAGCACCTGGAAATGGTAATAGCGCGTTCGCTCCTCACCGCAGACACCTGCGGTCCGGATTTCTGCAAGTATCTCAGCATTGATTTGGTTTTTTCACAAATAATAACCAGCCGAGAAAACTTGGAAAAGACAGTGAACTAAAAAAGTCATCATCTATCTACTACTTTGGCAAGGACATTTTAATCTTAGCAGTTTGTCCTATATTTTGTAAAGCTGAATTGAAACATCTCAAGATTATTGCTTGAGCCATTATTGCTACATCGACCAAAAGCTTCACTGAAAAATTGGACCCTGCCAGTTGTTGGAGTCAACGATCAAGGTCAAGATGGCAGTTTTACTTACCAAATTGGAGGAATGTGGTGACCTAGATAGACATAACTGGAGCATTCGGAGACATTCGGTCGGTTGAGCGTGAATGGGACAGACGAAACCAATCCGTTTCTTATGAACATCGTTTTTGTGAGATTTAATCGAAGACCAATCTTTCTACAGACTTTATTAAAGTCGGTAAGCGTACGTTTCGCTTGGATAATGTCGGTGTTATAAGGACGATGTCATCAGCAAAGCGAAGTTGATGTAACTGCTGACCGTCGATTTTCACTACCATATTATCCCATTCCGATGCTCGCCTGACGTTCTGGAGGGTAGCGGTAAATAATTTTGGCGAGATTGTATCGCCTTGCCAAACTCCTCTTTTGACGTCAATGTTAATGTCGTTGTGGAATGGTGATGTCTTGGTTGTGTAGTTTTAGTGCAGTTCATGAAAATTCTTTATGTACTGAGTAGGGACTCCCTGAGTACCAACGGCTTCCATGACTGATTCTATCTCAATTGAATGAATGGCCTTCTGTAAATCCATGAAAGTGAGACAGAGCGGTCTTTGTCCTCTCGCGATACTTCAGTAAGTCTTGTTATCCTGTGGATGTGGTCCATCATACTAAATCCCTTTCAAAGCCCTGCTTGCTCACATGGCTTTGTCTAGTGTTCTGTCAATCCTGTTTAGGATGACTCAAGTAAAGAGTTTGTAGACGACCGACAGCAAGCAGATTGGGGCGAGTTATTCGTAAAACAACCATTAATTTTTCGAGCACCTGGAAATGGTAATAGCGCGTTCGCTCCTCACCGCAGACACCTGCGGTCCGGATTTCTGCAAGTATCTCAGCATTGATTTGGTTTTTTCACAAATAATAACCAGCCGAGAAAACTTGGAAAAGACAGTGAACTAAAAAAGTCATCATCTATCTACTACTTTGGCAAGGACATTTTAATCTTAGCAGTTTGTCCTATATTTTCTAAAGCTGAATTGAAGCATCTCAAGATTATTGCTTGAGCCATTATTGCTACATCGACCAAATGCTTCACTGAAAAATTGGACCCTGCCAGTTGTTGGAGTCAACGATCAAGGTCAAGATGGCAGTTTTACTTACCAAATTGGAGGAATGTGGTGAGGCGGACATGCAATGCGTTTGAGCGAGAATCAATGGGCAGGGGTCGTTAGGGACTGAATTCTGTGGTATGTAAAACGCACTTCAAGAAGATCACTGACGCGATGGTTAGAGTTTTTCCCAAAGACTATAAAAGAAAGATATGATGCTCAACGTATCCGTAGAATTCACCGGACTACTCTTGCATGCAATAGAGAGAAATGGAAGGTTTACTGACATCAGCTCTAGTCTCTCGATGATCAACAGGACGACAGGTGATACAGTTGATAAGCAAAACTTCATTTCTAAAGCTGCCTAATGCTTCCACAACCTTTTTTGCCACCCGTAAAGTTGTATTTATTGTGTGAAATTATTCTCACAGAATTCAACTGCTTAGAAATTGTATAGTGTTGTAAATGACTAATTTCTGAATTCGGACTGGAGAACGAAATCCGGTGACTCGTTTTTAGAACACACGGGCGTGTCAATTCAATTCGGAGCTCTTTCATTCTTCAAATTTTTTGTTCAGCGAAGTTTTAGTTAGAAGTAAAAGAGCCCTAGAGTGTTTCATGAGCTTTCCTACTCGATGACAAATCCGGTTCGCTCTTGTGTTATTCCCTGAGGAGCAATTCAAACTATCCTATTGTAGAAAGTGCAGAAAAACCTGACCCAATTTCTCAACTAGTGGAGCGTGTTGCACATTTGATTATGAACGGAAGAAACCATGCTCAGACAGAGGTATTCAGCCACTGTTGCTTTATTTTTACTATTTTGACACCTAAGCCATGAATTTGGCATGGAAAAATATGACTCCAAGGGCGTGCAGAATCAGAAGAAAAATGATAGTGCCCCTTACATTCAGGTAATTAATTATTAAGGCCCTTATCATGACTGAAACTCTGGAAGGATTCCTTTTTCATCTCGTCGTTGAGGAGTGTCTCAAAATTCTGACAAAGTTTTTGAAGCCAATAAATGGGAACCCCTACTGAGTTAGGCTTATTGCCCACTGTCATTTTCATATGAATCTTGCTTGTTTTTGATTCAATTTCGTTTCAAGGTTAGTGTCACCGTAACAGTTCGTCCAGAGCAACGAAACTCCATCCAGTAGGTGAACAAAGAAAAAGAAAAAAAAAAGGAAGACACTGGCATAAACCCACTTTCCTCCATTTTTTTTCGTTTCATACTCATGTTTTCTACAAAACATACCGTCGTGCACTGTTTCCAGAAGACGAGGTTGGACGACCTTTCTAATAACATAGATAATAAAGGATTTCATTCTTCGGTCTACACATTTTCGATGTTTGTATATGTTAAAGGCTCTAAAGCTGAAGTTTTTGAAGCCAATAAATGGGAACCCCTACTGAGTTAGGCTTATTGCCCACTGTCATTTTCATATGAATCTTGCTTGTTTTTGATTCAATTTCGTTTCAAGGTTAGTGTCACCGTAACAGTTCGTCCAGAGCAACGAAACTCCATCCAGTAGGTGAACAAAGAAAAAGAAAAAAAAAAGGAAGACACTGGCATAAACCCACTTTCCTCCATTTTTTTTCGTTTCATACTCATGTTTTCTACAAAACATACCGTCGTGCACTGTTTCCAGAAGACGAGGTTGGACGACCTTTCTAATAACATAGATAATAAAGGATTTCATTCTTCGGTCTACACATTTTCGATGTTTGTATATGTTAAAAGCTCTAAAGCTCTCAGCGTTGATCAATCTCTGAGGGATGCGCCATGTATTTGACTTCATTAAACATCGTTTGGAGGTGATTGAACGCATATCTGGCCTTTACAATGACTCGCGGTAGCCTACCGATGTATCGAACCAGTGTGGCTATCTTCCCAGGCAAGTCCACTACCAATTTGCCGACGCCGGAGAGATGGACGGTTTGGTGTGCCATGAACGTGGGAACCGGTTCCATGTGTGTGTTTCAGGGCGCCTCCGACCACTGCGCCACACGTGCCCTTTATTTATGCTAGTTATGAACGATTCTGTTAATCCTGTATCATACACAAAAGAATACCTGAGCGTCATATGAGTACATGTCGCATTAATGGCAGAGCAAAATGCATGCAGGGAAAAATGTACAACAGTCCATAAAAGAGCTGTCTTCTGTTTTCGGAAATTAATGCCAGTTTCGAGTTTTTGAAATCTGATTCAAAGTTCAAATAGGGATATCTCAGTTCATTGAGAGTTTTATAAGATGATTGCCATTAAAACCTATGTTAATGATTCTTTATTTTCTTGCTGAGCAAGCACGAGTTGCTACTTCTTTCCTTATTGGCAGACTGAGATTTCGGAGCACTTCTCCATCTTTAGAGCCTGGAGAACTCAAGCTGACTGTAATCTAGAAATAGAAGTCAGATAGATTACGGTCAATTTGATCTTTCCAAGCTCTGAGGAAGGCGAATTCCGTCGAAACGTCAGGTTTTCTGTCAATAAAGTAGCATCTCGTGTTTGCTCAGCAATAATATAAAGAATTATTGCATTAATGCCGAAGTTATTAGAAAGCCGGTCTTGGGAATCAATACTTTAAGGAGCTTAAAGTTTTCGTAGTACATAATGGTATGCGCGCTTTCGGTTTATAGTGATAGTGATGTTACTCTGTTAGGCTCGGGACCCTTCTCCGATTCTGCTCAACGCTAACGAAATCCACTTTCAGGTATCTTCTTGGATTATAGGACTAAGAAGGGGTTCGTACAGGGTTTTATTCGGCTAACGTTTAGATGTCAACATCTTCATAACCGGGTTGACTCGCATCAATTGTTAAAACCGGTCGATGTTGCGATATGCTTCTTCGTTTTCGTATCGAGTCGAATCCAATGGAGGGAGCACCGCGTGAATGAAGTGCCTTTGTTCTGCGAGCCCTTTTTGCATATGCATACTAGGATATTGGTACCAAACTTTTCTTGGATCATCACACTCCTCTCATTCCACGTAGGAACACGCTAAAACTGGTATCCCAAGATTTCAGGTAGAATCGACTCCAATGGTCACTAAGTGATATTCGTGTACACCAGAGCATTCAATAAGCAGCGGTAAAATTCGAAAAATGAAGTACTCACGGGCGTTCAAACATTCAAAGTGGAATAGAAGGGTGGTAAAAAAAAGTCTTTAAAGGAGGAGAATATCAGCAGTGGCAAAAGCAGTAGTGGTCGGAAAGGGCGTTAATGAAGCCTGCCGAAACCGCCAATTATCAGTCTAAGATTGTCACAGGCCTTTAGTCAAATGAAACATTTACGGCTTTCAGGACGATAGTAGGAAAAATTGTCTGTGACTATTACTATGATTTTTTGAATAGCCTCGTCTTCATATAAAATTAAGGACGGATATATCGCCCAGTCGATTCTGTCTTAATAAATCCGTCGTTCTACTTGCCTGTTGAATAGTGTTACACCACTCTGCACGCAGAGGCTAAGTCCGTTGGCTGTTAGAATGCGAGAAATCTAGTCGATGCAGCAGTAACAGCACCATATTCCTAGACAAAAAGAGAGCATTCATGAATTCGACAACTTTCAACTAATCTGCTGCTGGCCACTATCCAAAAGCTTTCCACTCAAGTCATCCTCAACAGAATTTGAGCGAACACTATCTGAAAGGTAGATAGCCATATGAGTGATCAAGAGTGGAGAATACATACAAACTATAGGGAGACTGACAGAAGCATCTTGACAGCAAAACACACCCACTATCTTCCTTCAGCCGTCTTCAAACTTCTTCGATTTGGTTGAGATAGAAGCAGTCATGGAAACTATGTCGTGAGCATCTCTACCTGCACAAAATTATCCTTCATGAGCCATGCCACAATTTTAGAATAAGAATATCACAAGCTTTTAACATAATGGCGTAAAGCAATTTTCGAATTGGATTTGAACCCTCGATAGGATTCCCGCACTTTTTTTTGTATCAGCTCAACAAAGGCACTAGCAGCCATTGTTGAAAGTGGCATGTAAGGATTGGAATGGAACAACATGAGAATAGAGCCTAATAACATCCGTTTACAGCACCTCCATTTCGCTGATAGCATTGTTGTTATAGCATTAAGCATTAGTCTGGCGGAATGACTACCTCCGAGTGCTCCAGCTATGCTCCAATCGTGGACGCTCACAGAGGAAGATTGTTCTTAAAAGCAACGAGAGTACAGTAAAGAGAACAAGAACGTTTACGGCTTCTTTTTCGACTGTTTGATTCCCTCCTGCCTTAACTTTCGCGTCTAACTGCGGTTGTACTCAGTTCTCCCAGCCTTCTTCATCAGGTTTTTGTAACGAATAGAACTTCTATAACAACCTCGTGTTGGCATAGCAGCCCAAGAAGATATTTCTTCGAAGTGTTAGAAGAGGAACGTTGGCCACCAAATGGAGCGCTGAATTTATCAACAACGGTGCTGACCCTTGTTGTCGACCAGTGCGTTGTATTTTTCAGGAAAAGCTAGCTTGAGTGCAAGTAGACAGAAAATTACCAAATGTCTAATAAATTCAAATGTCTGAAATCATGGCCCAAAATCGGGTTCTGTTCTGTTAGTCTAGATCTTTCTGTTCAAAAAACTGTCTCAATTCCACCAGAAACATGGAATATTTTGACATCATAGCCAAAGACATTGAAGCAATTTGGAAGTCGGAAATTCCCGCAATAAATAACAGGAATATGGAGTGGGTAGCGCAGTGGCAGTGATCCTTGTTGTCACGGGCATCATGCTAGTTCGACTCCTCTCCAAGCCAACCAAGCGTCTCATCCTACCGGGGTCGGAAAATTGGTACCGGACTTGTCTGTGAAAAAACAGATCTCTGCAATCCAATTGGGAACGCTCTAGCCCGGCTATCGCAGGAGTCTATGGAGAATTGCTCGATCAGTATTCTACGACACTCAAGATGAACTAGAAATCCTCATGCAGCATCCGAAGGCCACGTGTAAAAGTTGGAAGATCTTCGTGGACAATGGATGCGAAGAAGCGTACCGATTGTGAGAAGTGTTGGAATTTGCACAGTATACGTGGAGACGGATCGAATAATATAAGATAAAATAAGTAAAATAATATATAATGTCAACTTGGCGTTTGTAATTCTCACAGACAACTATGGCACCAATTTACCAACTCAGGAGGAGCTTGGTGAACACCTGGATCTTTATCAAACAGAAACCATATGCGTTACACTGTAGCTCTATCCCAACACTATAGGCGAACGGAAACTCTTGCTACAATTAAAACCACTACGAAACATAGTTCGAATAAATCACACTGTAATCACTTTTTATTTATTCTCTTTTTATGTTAGGGTATGATGCTAAATACAACTACAATGAGAATCATATATTTGCAAAACTCCGGACCGCAGATGTCCGCGGCAAGGACCGAACCTCGCTATTACCCTTTCCGGAGCTAACGTCTTCATCTCTACACTGCGTTAGCTCCAGAAAGGTAATAGTGAAGTTCGTTCAATCTCTGCCGCAAACATCTGCGGCTCAGAGTTTTGCAAATATCTCAGCATTATTATAGTTATACTCCAAATAATTCATTGGATATCTGCATTTTTCGTACACTGCTGGTGTAGGGCGCGTGTGGCGCTGTGATTGGAGGCGCCACTGCGACATGCATGTGGAATCGATCCCTGCGCCCATGGCCCACCAAGCCTTCCATCCGTCCGGGGTGGGCAAATTGGTACCAGACTTGTCTGGGAGGATAGCATCACTGGCTCGATACATCGGCAAGCCACCGCGAATCATTGTAAAGGCCAGATATGCATTCAATCACCTCCAACGATACTTAACGAAGTTGAATGCATGGCGCATCCCTCAGGGATTGATGAACGCCGAGAGCTTTATCCTTTATTCTTTATGCTGGTATAAATCCAGTAATTCGAAATTTCCAGTAATCACTATTCACATATTTCTAAGAAGCAACGAATACAGCGAGTAGTTTATGCAGTATTTGTTGTATATATCCCGTGAAAAGATTTGGCGCATTACGAATGTCGCGACGACGACTCTGACTTGGTAAGTGCGGTCCGGCAACCATCGAAATCCCAGCGGCCACAATCTTCAGAGCTTAACATTACATATTGAACAGTTACTTTTTCGTTAAAAATTTATAATCACTAACAAATTTTTTACAACTTTTACTTTCCTAAGGAAGTCACTTTACCACATTTTCGCTGTTTTGAAGAGATACTGGGAGATTTTCGTGACTTTGTCATTCATAAGCAGAATATAAATAATACCTTTTCCTACATCTCAAGGGTAACTCGAGTTGAGAGTATCGCGGTGGATCCGTTTCTTCTTTGGCTGTTTCAACGGCACTGCTAATTCGCATAGTAGTCTAAAATATAGAATGGAAAACTCTCTTCAAGGTCGAAAACAGCGACGAGAACATCAAGTCAGCAGATCGGCGTCGAAATAAAAATGCAAAGGCTTGAGATATCTGATAAAATTCTCTGAAAATGCTGAAAAAATCGATGAAAATGTTGCAGTTCAAGATCAAATATATAGTCAGTAAATAGGAGTATTTAGGGCCGTTGGTATTTTTCCCTCAGTTCTAGTGGTTCTTGCTACAGGCTACAGGATGGCTAATGAAATCGGATCGTCTTTAGAGGACTCCAGAAAGTGATCTCTTCTTCTAAAATCGTGCTATTCAGTCCAACGGTGTACGTTTAAAAAAGCACTGCGCGAAAAGACAGCAGTATTTTTTACTGACTCTTAAATTAGGTAGTGTTGAGTCGATTACTATATTTCACTTATTTGTTGTTATATAGCATGACAATACAGAAAGCACCACAAGACTCTTTATTTGAATAGAACTCTCGTAGGCAGAAGGCCGACTATCATTAGGAAACGGGCTTCACGTTTGCCTGATTTTCGATGAAGAAGTATCGTATAATCGTTGATACAAGCAGAAGTTTCGGGGAGTCACTGCAGCAGTTCACGCGTCACTTTTTCCGATATAAAGGATAAAAGATAAGGCTCTCGGCGTAGATCAGTCCCTGAGGGATACGCCATGCATTCGACTTCATGAAGCCTCATTTGGAGGTGATTGAATGCATATGTAGCCTTTGAAATGACTCGTAACTGCCCACCAATGTATCGAGCCAGTGCTGCTATCCTCGTGGACAAGCCTGGTACCGATTTGCTGACCGCGGAGAGATGGAAGGCTTGGTGGGTCATGGGCGCAGGGATTGATTCCATACGTGTGCTGCAGGGCACCTCCGACCACTGCGCCAAACACATATCTTTCGAAGAAAAGTGTCTAACTGTTAGACATTTCAGGGCCTACTCGAAACTGTTTCTAAGGATTGAGCAAGTATCAATCGTATGTATACAACGGTCAATGCCACAAAACAGGGAACTGTTTTTAAAATTCGCATCCGGAAAGCAATTAGTACGCGGTAGTTTCCGTCATTACTAAATATTCGATCTTCATTTGTAGTTATGATGAAGGGATTCATTCACATGCGAGGTTTTTGAGGAGAGGAAAACATCCATTTTCGGATCGCTAGCAAAGAGTCTCCTTAACACAGAGAATAAAGGTATTTGTAGATTCGTGATGAGCAGAGAGCCTCACAAACTTTAGGAAGCATGCAAATCGACGCTTGAGCATTCTGGTTCACCGACTAAATCACTATGTGATTCGCCTGTTTGACAGATTGTCTCCATGTTTTTGCTGTTCTACGTCACTGCGATGCCTCACATACAAAAAATGGTTTTCTGTGGAAGACAATTCTATACAGGTTTTGCGCATCGAGTAGAAACCATACGACGAGTATGGGTGGGTAATCGCGGGTTCGAAGCTGACATGGATTCCTGAGTTCTGCAAATATCTCACCATCATGTGATTTCTTCCACATGTTATCCCAGTATGGAAAAGTTAAAAGCAGTAAATAAAAAGCTACACAATATCTTAAGGTTTTTACAGAATTTAAAGCGATGTATTGATGCTTAGTGACGTGACGTCATGAGCAACAAAACTCGCTTAAGTATTTTTGTCTAGGTACACCAGAGGTAGACGTAGAATAAAAATATAGACTAGGCCGAGGTCAACTCATCCTCTTACTCACAGGTATTAAATGACGAACGATTCCAATGAAAGAGCCGTTTGTTTCAAAATTTTGGCTCTAGACAAAGTAGTTAAATTATTAAGGAAGAGGAGATGTCCCTTTCGTAGAATTCTGTCCGACATTACTTTAGTACTGCAGCATTAAATCGCCTCATCTGGTTTCACTGCTGATATGTGTGTAATGAACAGATCGCATTTGTGCGTCGAATGCAGATCTGAGCACCGTTAAGTTCGAGTGAGCGCTTTTGTTGAGTTACTATTAAAGTTTGAAAAATTTCGGAGAAACAGTGTTTTCGGACGAGTGGACATCTGTACCTTCGTAATTTTTTGGAAAACATAGGACTGTTTAGTCTAAGACGAACCGAATACGGTGGCGGTTCGTCATTGTTGAGGCTTCCAACTGCGGCTTCTCTTGGCAACGGTCTGGCTCTCAGAACGTGTGCGGCCAGTGGCGGATAGATATTCCGTCGATTGAGTCTTTGTTGCTTAAAAAATCATGAATATTTTCCAACGAAGCCAGTCTTAATGTCGTTGTCAGAAAAACAGAAAAATTACGAGTCAGGATAAAATTGTGCAAGAGGAATCGTTCAACAAAGCAGCGTACTGCCACGGATCGATTAACATCGAATACACAATCGTTGTGATTGTCATTGGTTAAGAAGTGCGCAATTTGGCAGAAATATCGAACCTCCTCTTGCCACTGGTATTCAATAATGTTCCGAACCAATGTGAGCGCAACGAGTCCAAAATAAACAACACAAATTCCACACCAAATGTAGTAGAGCTCATCCTCGGAGCGAGTCTCTTTTGTAAACATACGGATTCCACTTAAGGCTTAAATAGAGAGTAAAACTAGTTAATTACCCTTTTAAACTAATTTTACTTTGTACTACGCTACGAAAGTTCGGAAACGACAAAGTACTCGTGTTGAGGATAAATGATGCAAAATCAAGTTTCCTCTGAATAGTTTTCAAACCCTCCCAACGGTTTACCGCCTCATCGTGGTCTGGAGGTGTTTCTCGGTGTTGGGCTACGATGTGCAGCGGAGGGATTCATCCTTTTGGCAGGGCTTCTCAAGCTAAAAAGAAGTCCGGCGTTTCCATTAGAAAACCTAGCTAAGTGTAAACCAAACCAGTATCCACCACCGTTCTGGTATCAAAGTCTCACGGTGGCAAATCTTCCTCTGATCCACCAGGGCCCCGACTGCCTGTGATGATGAAAACCTGAGGCACACTTTGACTAGGCTGACCTATGCACTCGAGGGAAACACAATGGCTAAACCAGCAAAACTCCGAAAAATGGAGATTATTTTGGGGTCCGCACAAACAGTGAGGACGGGTCATCCAAATATTCAAGTACATTTTCAAACCGATCGTCATTTAGCCTCGGTATTAACAATTAATATCTTCCTGGATTGTTAAGTTCACTTGAATTTGTGATATAAGTTTTGTTTGGCTAACGTCGATGGTTGATCCCGGGATCGTCGGCTGTGATGAAGTCGGCGTCGTAACGAATAAAACTTGTATAACAACCTCGTGAGAGCGTAGCAGTCCAAGAAGGTATTTTCTCGAAATGTTAGAAAAGGAATGTTCGTCATAAAACAAAGCATTAAATTTATCTATAACGGTGCTGACCTTTGTTGTCGATCAGTGCGTTGTATTTCTCAGGAAAAGCTAGCTTGAGTGCAAGTAGACAGAAAATCGCCAGATATTTCGCAAATTCAAATACCTGAAATCATGGCACGAAATCGGGTTCTGTCATGTTGGTCTAGATTTTTCTGTTCAAAGAATTCTCGGTTCTACCATAAACATAGAATATTTTGACTTCATGGCCAAAGACATTAAAGTAATTTGGAGGTCGCAAATTTCTTCAATAAATACAAGAGATAATGAATTAGCCAGCAGAGATAAGTGATCGAATCTCATGAGGAGCAAGAGGTCGAAGAAACAGTTAACAGGAAAATGACGCTTGGTGTATTGGCTGTGGAAACCGTTTAGATTTCCAGACTCTCGCCTTGTTGCCAAATTGGATAAAGGACTAGTTCATTAGTTAGTCGATAAATGGTAAATACAAAAACGACTGCCTGAAGGTCAGTTTAGTGCAAGAGACCACTGGCGGGAGCAATTTGCCGGGCTCAACTGCCTAAGAGACCGTTCTATCGTTCAGTTATGCTTTTCCTACTATTCTAGTTATCGGTAAGATTAGCACCCAAAAATTATGGCAACAGCTCAGCTCTACGTTGAGATAAAAGCGGTGATGAGAAGCCAGTTAGTGATGCTCCACTGAAGTTCAATGGAAAAGAAATGCCCCATTTGAGAATCAACAACATGAGCAAAGTGGTTCCGCAGCCAAATATTGCGAAGCAATGGACGCAAAACAACTACACTGATGCTGAAATATTTGCGAAATTCATCAGATTCGAGCCGGCGACCACCCACCCCAGAGGTTTACGTGTTGGTGCACTACTGAAGGTTACTTTGACTTTTTCCTAACCTTTTTGTTGTGGTTGTATTTCACATATTACCCTGCCGTAAAAAAATAATAGGCAATAAATCAGGTGATATATATTGTCATTTCTACTGCAGCTTCAGCTTAACAACTGGGTTTAGCTCTAAGTTATGTCTCCAGATCATTCCCGTTTATGGGTGATGGCTGATGGCACCGTTACGGTAAAAAAAAACTGGCTAAGGAAAACGCAAATCAAGGACCTCTGTTGTGCAGTAAGTAGCACGTGAGAACCCGGAAAGGGTAATCAAGATTTCGAAGCTAAACTGAGACTCCGAGCTTTGCTTAGTCGAAGCCATCATGGTGATGATGATTCTAGGAGATCATTGCGGTTGTATTTCACATAATAGCTTGATCATCTTGGTCTTGTAACTGGCGAAGTTTCGGCTGGCTTTGCGAATAGTTCTCCCAGCCTCTGCAGCATCGACCATTACTGCTGCTCTTCTCTCTTTAAGATCATCATCTATCGCCTGTCTGCACTCTTTCGTAAGCTCGCACATTGGTTCGCGGTTGCCTGCAGCTCGTGTCATTCCACGCTGCCGTATTAGCTCGAGAGTTTCTGGAGACAGACGTCTCTTGGTGACTTTCGATCTTCTCTCTTTAAGATCATCATCTATCGCCTGTCTGCACTCTTTCGTAAGCTCGCACATTGGTTCGCGGTTGCCTGCAGCTCGTGTCATTCCACGCTGCCGTATTAGCTCGAGAGTTTCTGGAGACAGACGTCCCTTGGTGACCTATGAACTCAGCTTTCATGGCGCTGACGTGAAGATGTTCAATGAGCCGATCATATTCTTCGTCGATGTTGTCGACAACGGCATCTTCCCAGCAGCCGACTAATGAGTTGAATAAGTCCTAGTTTGTGGTGGTTCTGGGACTTCGGTTTTTGAATTTAGCGGCTTTTTCTCCTTTCCGTGAGAAATAAAATCTTGCACGAAGGAGACGGTGGTCTGATCTCGTTTAAATTTTGGGACAACAGCGATATCGGTTAGGCAAAACTTCCTATTTACTATGATGTGGTCTATTTCGTTATGGTACTCTCCATGGAATGATTCCCACGTCCATCGTTGGCGGTGAGGCTTCTGGAATTGCGAGTTACCTTGGATTGTCTTGGTCGCCATGATGAACTCAGGGAGCCGCTCACCCTGCTCGTTCCATTCTAATCCGTGGGTCCCAGTGTGACGTTCCTCAGACGATCTTCTTGGTCCGATCTTGGCATTGAAATCTCCAATGATGGCCTTGAAGAATGTATGGTCTTCACTTTAAAACTTTTCCAAGTCCATGTAGAACGCTTCGACTTCTTCTTCGTCATAGTTTGATGTTGGCGCGTAAAGGACGAAGATTGTCAAAGCCGGTGCTGATCCACATCTTTTTAATCGTAAACGTGCGGTTTGTAAGCTGTTCGAATGAATCGATGTTCATGGACAAACTCGTGTTGACGAGAACGCCGACACCGCCTACGCCTCTACTGTCGCATGTTCCGAGGCACAGTTCTTCTCCAATGTCATAAACGGTGTTGAATGGGTGGCGGCGTCTCGTCTCGGCCAGGCCGATGACGTCGTACCTTATCATTCTTGCTTGCATGAGCGAGTCTTCCATCGAGGACTCGGATGCAAGTGTACGTGCACTGTAGGTACAGATCGTCACCATAGATCCAGGCAGCTTCCATTGGCCCCTTAGATTTTAGCAGCATCTCCGAACTCGTTCTACCCAACGCTGCAAAATTGGGGACCCGTACGGGCAGGAATGAGGCCCGTTTTTTTAACCGTATTTAGCATTTTTGATACCCACGTATAGCTTACTGGGCTCTAAACGTGGGGGTGGTTATACTCACGGGTAGCTTGCCAGGCTCTCCCAGAGTGGACATGAAGCTTATTTGTTGGAGGCGACTCCTATAGTTTGTGGTGGTTCTGGGACTTCGGTTTTTGAATTTAGCGGCTTTTTCTCCTTTCCGTGAGAAATAAAATCTTGCACGAAGGAGACGGTGGTCTGATCTCGTTTAAATTTTGGGACAACAGCGATATCGGTTAGGCAAAACTTCCTATTTACTATGATGTGGTCTATTTCGTTATGGTACTCTCCATGGAATGATTCCCACGTCCATCGTTGGCGGTGAGGCTTCTGGAATTGCGAGTTACCTTGGATTGTCTTGGTCGCCATGATGAACTCAGGGAGCCGCTCACCCTGCTCGTTCCATTCTAATCCGTGGGTCCCAGTGTGACGTTCCTCAGACGATCTTCTTGGTCCGATCTTGGCATTGAAATCTCCAATGATGGCCTTGAAGAATGTATGGTCTTCACTTTAAAACTTTTCCAAGTCCATGTAGAACGCTTCGACTTCTTCTTCGTCATAGTTTGATGTTGGCGCGTAAAGGACGAAGATTGTCAAAGCCGGTGCTGATCCACATCTTTTTAATCGTAAACGTGCGGTTTGTAAGCTGTTCGAATGAATCGATGTTCATGGACAAACTCGTGTTGACGAGAACGCCGACACCGCCTACGCCTCTACTGTCGCATGTTCCGAGGCACAGTTCTTCTCCAATGTCATAAACGGTGTTGAATGGGTGGCGGCGTCTCGTCTCGGCCAGGCCGATGACGTCGTACCTTATCATTCTTGCTTGCATGAGCGAGTCTTCCATCGAGGACTCGGATGCAAGTGTACGTGCACTGTAGGTACAGATCGTCACCATAGATCCAGGCAGCTTCCATTGGCCCCTTAGATTTTAGCAGCATCTCCGAACTCGTTCTACCCAACGCTGCAAAATTGGGGACCCGTACGGGCAGGAATGAGGCCCGTTTTTTTAACCGTATTTAGCATTTTTGATACCCACGTATAGCTTACTGGGCTCTAAACGTGGGGGGGGGTTATACTCACGGGTAGCTTGCCAGGCTCTCCCAGAGTGGACATGAAGCTTATTTGTTGGAGGCGACTCCTAACCGCCTCCTATATACTTCCCTGTCACTTGATTGCAGGCTTTCGGCCGAATTGCCTCGTAGAATACACACACACACACACACACACACACACACACACACACACACACACACACACACACACACACACACACACACACACACACACACACACACACACACACACACACACACACACACACACACACACACACACATGTGCCAAATCGGCGCAGCAGAAACAGATAGAAACAGTCCATCTCCTGGATCCACCTGCGTCTCAAGGAAGCAAAGGTCGCTTCTGGGCCGCGATTAACCCCCTATCCGCCACCTGGGGCGCGCCACGTAGCCTCGCGACTAACCGGCTCGAGATCTCTCATATGAGGGAGGTCCGTAGATCAGGAAGCCTAGCTAAGAGTAAACCAATACCAGGATCCACCACTGTCTTGGCATCAAAGTCGCATGGTGGCAAATCTCACTCTGATCCACAAGGGCTGCGACTGCCTGTGGCAGTGAAGACCTAGGGCAGATTTTAGCCAAGCTGATCTTAAGATTCCGAAAAACTACAACGGCTTAACCAGCAAAACTCCGAAAAATGGAGATTATGCTGGCGCCCGCACAACCACTGAGGACGGGCGATTCAAGTATGAAGTAAATGCTCCTAGACTGTAGTTTAAAACATTAGAATAAATAGACGAATCCCTCATTTGAGCTAAAGCTAAAACTTCTCAAGAAATCCTTGCAAATAAGAGTCTACCCATCGAGCTCGTTTCTCGATCCTTTCCCGTAGTTTACTTTCTCGCCTAGCTTCGTTCGGAAGACATTCTATTTCGCCCTAAGAATGTCGACCATGAAAAGTTTCCGAGCAATAAATGACAAGTGTAACTAAGTAGCAGTTGTCGACGAAATGTTCCTTCTTGTGTATTAACAAAATACCCGTGTTTTTTTAAAAGTATTGATTGAGATTAGAGATACGTTCCTCGAATATCCTCTCCCGAGCTTAAATTTCTGATCCTGCTGGAAATACGTGTTGCTTGATTCTTCTGGAACACATGCTATGCAGACAAGAACGTGAAAGTGAAATTGACGCTAAGGATGATATTTTCCCGCGTTTTTTTTCTGGATGCTGTCCCCGTTTTGCCCTATTGTCGAAAGACAATAGTAAGAGGGAAGTGTGTTAGAAAAGTAACTGCGAATGTTGCGGATAATCTTAAAAGCTTCAATGGCTACAGCTAGTACTGCTTGCGTTGTGCCTTCAAGACCTTCCTTTGTTAATCCTCTGAAGAGCTTTCTAAGTTTGCATCGTAGTTTTACTTTAAATTGATATGTAATACTAAATTAGGAGTGGTAATGTCTTTGGCATTGATGAATCCATTTGGGTTGCACAATGTATTCGATTTTACTAGTGATTTTATAGCTAACTGAATGGAGGTTGGCCTAAGCTGCCCAAGGTGTTGGATTGAACCCAGAATCGTATGTACAATGTAACGTAGCTCTAACCACTGTGCTACACACACTCACTCAGTAGTCGTTAGTACTTTAAAAAGAAATACATGATTCTTAAACTTACACTGCCTTAGAAAATATACCAGGTAGATCAAATCTGATATGGGATTAAATGAGTGTTTCTATCTTTCCAGGCGACTTTGGTGCTATTTTGCCAATTTAGAAAGGATGGAGAGTTTGTTGGCCTAAGGTGTTGGATTGAACCCAGAATCGTATGTACAATGTAACGTGGCTCTAACCACTGTGCTACACACACTCAGTAGTCATTAGTACTTTAAGAAGAAATAAATGATTCTTAAACTTACAATAACGAATAGGAAGGGGTAAAACAAGCAAACTGTTTTCGTAACTATAGCTAGTAGGGCAAAAATTATGGCCATTGCAACCAGCATTACTTTAATAATTTGTAGACCTGAAAATGACTTAATTAATATTTGTAAGTATTGGGACTGCATTAAAATGAGTTAGAAATTTTCCAGCAGATGTTGCAAAAACAATATTTCATATATCAACCTCATCTTAGCTTATCAAGGAAAAATACGTATTGATTAGTCACACCGAGATTAAACGAAGGTCGGTTTTGAAATATTGTTATGCTCTCTGCTAACTGATAATGATACCGATTTCTGCAGGATCGATTGTCTGGAAAAACAAGTTGTTATCACCGGACATTTACTACTATCAATAGCCGGCATCTTGTATAAAAGGGCGTCGCCGAGTGAGTATCGCTCATTCGAGAGAAATGCTCTAATGAGAAAGACTCGGCTCGAGAACGAATAACTGTGGACCATCGGTTCGGATCATCGGCTTTGACGAAGACGAAACCGTCCAAACATTAGCCGATTAGTGACCATATATCAGCCTATGCTTATCAAAGAAACAATACATGTTGCGAAGACGGTTTTCAAATCAGTTCAGAAAATGTCTTAGAACAAAAGGACCGCAAATTCTTTACTTACTTTTACTTTTCATCCTTTCCCTCCCAACGCTTTAACGCCTCATCGTGGCTGGGAGGTGTTGCTGGGTGTCGTGCTGCGATGTACAACGGGGTTTCATCCTCTGACAGGGTCTCCAAGGCTGAGAAGGAGTCCGGCGTTTCCACTAGGAAGCCCAGCTAAGAGCAAACCAGTACTAGGATCCGCCACCGTCCTAGTATCAAAATAGTCGTATGCTGGCAAATCTCCCTTTGATCCACAATGGCTTCGACTGCCTGTGGTGGTGAAGACTTGGGGCAGCTTTTGGCCAAGCTGTCCTCAGGATCCCAGGGAACCACAATGGCTTAACCAGCAAATCCCCAAAAAATGGAGACTGTGCTAGGTGCCACACAATCAGTGAAGACCGGTCGTTTAAGTTTCATCTTTTTAGTTGCATTAAAAACCACAGTTACAATAAAATTTGAAAAATGGACAACTAAAACCCACTCTGAGGTTGCTGCTCCACCATACCGAATAGACAAAATAACCAATATGTAAACAGATAAATTTTTAAAGCAGTCTGGAAACCGAATTTGGATAATAAAATGAAATCGATGAACTAAGGAGTTTCAATGCCAAGTATGATTTTCAGCAAGACTTCAGTCTTTTTTGCCCACATTCTACTTTTCTGACCAAACACGTTCCGAATGAAAAGTCACCTCTGTGAATATAAGGGTGACGAGCCTTTTTAAGGTGTTCCAGAAGCCAGGGTTAGGCCGTTCACTGTCCTGCAATGGCGACATCTGAACATTGTCAACTCCACCCTCTGCCGAGTGGGCGACACGGAGAGTTACGGACTCATAGCTAGATATAGATCGTTAATGTTGACTTTTTCTTCGAAATAGGCGCCACAGAAGCTCATAAGACATCATTTTCGTTAAGGTGAACTCGAACTAATTGAACCCTAATATGAAAGCTCACTTAAAATGAGAACAAAAGCTTTAGTACAGACTTCACTTCAACAGACTTTCGCACACGGCCAATTTCCAACAGCAGCAGCTTCAGCTTTTTTTTCTTCTTATTCCTGACTGTTTATATTACGCTATACTGAGTCCATAGCTCTGTGATGCCAAATGAAATCTCCAAATTTGTCTATTTGAACAACTGCTCATGTTGGTACACGTGGTTTGTCTGCGGGACCTTATAACCTTTTCGCATCCTTCTTGCTTTTATAGATGTATCAAAGATGGTCCTTCGTTGTTTTTTGTACAGAAAACCTACCAATTCAAATGGTTCGTCGACATCTTCGATTGGAAACACTCCATTATCAGGTATGTGGACCTAAAATGAAGTTGTGATTGAGTTGAGTTGAAAATGAGAACGATAGAACTCAGTGAAACTCATATATGCCCCGCTTAAGAACAAAAACGATTTCAGACTACTAAGAAGCGAATCATAACCGAATTCTTCGGTGTAACCTATTACCGTGTAATCGAGCAAGAAACTCGAGCAGCTACTAGCAAAATCGTTATTCCTCTCACTCGCTAACCTACTTTACTGAGTGAGCATCGTTTGCTCGACCCTTTCACGGCCCCACTCAAAGGTTTCGATATGCACGTTGCCGTACGTTTCACATACACATCTTGATTTCAATGCACACGCTTTTTTCTAGCCTATTTTGTCCCACAGAGTTTTGTGCCAAATTTTTTGTGGTCCGTCGATAGTTTATCGAATACAGGTTTTACACTGAGGTAATCAATGGATACGTACTCTCAGCAGTACTTGCAAAAATTCGTTTCGAACAGTAACGTGGAACTGGTGGATATAAAAGTGTTAATGGAGCCCAGAAATACAGTTTAACCGTCACATGAAACCATGCGAAAAAGCTAATAACATCATGGTTAGGTAATGAACCAGTTTTTTTGACCACACACCAGAGCAAGATTGCACACAAAAGATGTCCAACAACTCGGGGTCGCACACATAAGAACGCAGCAGAGAGGTAGGAGTTAAGGAGAGACGGAAAATAAGTGAGGCAACCGACACCACAATGCTGACCTTTTCATTTTCTGCCCACTATAATTTTTCATGGATGTGAAATACAACCACAACGATGATGAGATATTCGTAAAACTTGAACCCTGTGCCAGTTGCTGATGGCAGTGCTAGGTAGAAAACTAGGTGAAAGAAACGCAGAACAGTTTTCTGTGGTGTAGTGTGTAATACGCCAGTCCCAGAAAGGGGAATTGTGGTTCGATCTGGCCCGGGGTCCAAGTCTTGCGAATATCTCAGCACAGCTGTGGTTGGAACCGATCACCCCAAGAAACTTCCGAGCCATGCCCACTGTAAAGGCTCGCGGACAGTGTGTCTTGGCCGCAGTGCACATTTCGGTTTTGCTCCGATGGCCTTGAAACGCAAAAATGGCCAACTCGCGAAAGATTTGAGAGGCACGAGCAGCATGATCTTTCGTACTAGGCCAGTTTTTGTCTTTTTTACGCTAGAAGATTCTGCCAAATGATTCGTGGAGATGCCATGCGGACATATCCGAAAAATTATGAAAACGAAAGTTTTTCGTAGCTTCCCAATAATAATGGAATATCTGGTGCATCAATGTGGTAAGCTAGCATTTGCCCAGAGCTCACAATAGTCTCGCATAGGACGCGGAACTGCAAGTATTCATCACTGTATAGGCTCTATGGTTAGCCTAAACGAGGATTCAGTTGGATTTTATGCAAATTCATCCATGTTATCTGAGAAATTTTGACTCCGTCGAGTTAGCCATCGGTCCAAGAAAACACGATCATACTGAAAGAATAGAGTGCAACATTAATACGAGACTATCGAGAAAGATAATTATGGGAATCGAAATGAAATGCCCACAGAGGTAAGTAATTTTATTGCACAAATATACATCATAACCTAATTGCTTCGAAGCAGTTGCACTTCTTCCAATTGATGAATATAGTATAAAAAGTGCTACAAGTATACTTCACAGCCGAAAATTTAACTACTATTTTCGAAAATATTTGAAGACTATTCGAAAGCATCTCTAGAATTCTTAAAAGAACATAAATAAGAACACACAAAACGTGGACTTCTGGCGATGTTAGAAGATTGTTTTCAAAGGGATAAGCAAAGTACAGCGTATAGCGACAATCTCAAAATCTTACCACTAGCTCCCATATCAGAAACTTGGATACTTGGACGGCCCGTTCTCACTGGTTGTGCGGGTCTCCATTTTTCGGAGTTTTGCAGGTTTAGCCATAGTGTTTTTCTGGAGTCCCGAGGTCAGTCTGGCCAAAATCTGCCTCAGATCGTCACCACCACGGGCAGGCGCAGCCTTTGTGGACACTAACAAGATTGCCACCACGCGACTAGTTTCATATCACAACGGTGATGGATTCTGGTATTAGTTTACTCTAAGCTGGATTTACTGGTAGAAACACCAGACTCCTTCTCAGCTTAAAAGACCCTGCAGAGAAATGAATCCCACGCTGTAAATGGCAGTCCGACACCCAGGAACACCTCCTAGCCAAGATAAGGGGTAAACCGTTAGGAGGCATATCAGTAAAAATAGACTCAATATAAAGGCCGTTGTGGAACCAGCAAAATGATAATGTTTAAAGATTCCGTAGATTGTATGAACTGTGACAAAGGATAAAGCTTTCGACGTTGGTTAATCCCTCACGGAGGTGTCATGCATTCGACTTCACTAAGCATCGTTTGGAGGTGGTTTAATGCATTTCTGGCCTTTACAATAGCTCGCGATAGCCTACCCATGTATCAAGCCAGTGCTGCTATCCTGCCAGACAAGTCGGATGCCGATTCGCCAACCCAGCAGGAATGGAAGGCTTGGTGGGCCAGAGCTCAGAAATCGATCCCATTTGTATTGCAGGGCGCCTCGAACCAGGGCGCCGCACGATCCTTTTCTCTGGTTTCCTCTTTTTTGAATCGAAGTGAAGTCGAATGCTTGGCGCATCCCTAAGGGATTGATCGAAGACCAGAGCTTTATTTTTTGTATGTGTTGTTAAAATTTAGGCATGATGCATTGGGGAAAACACTAACCGCCTTTCCTGAGAGATGCATAATTCTGTTAGGTGATGCTTCGAAACCGACTTTCCTTGAACCTCGGTGTGCTTAATCAATACGTATTTTTCCTTGATGAGCTTACACGAGGTTGATAATAATCTTTATTATCGGCTAACGTTTCGACGTCTTCGTCTTCATCAGAGCCGATGATCCGAGTCGATGGTCACTGAATGAATAAAAGGGCACCACTGAATGAGTGTGCCTCATTCGAGGAGACGGAACGCTGAAGAAGACCTGACTCGACACGAAGGCGAAGCCGCCACATCGAGGCGAAAGACAAGCGTGGACCATCGACTCGGATCATCGGCTCTGATGAAGACGAAGACGTCGAAACGTTAGCCGATAATAAAGATTATTATCAACCTCGTGTAAGCTCATAAAGGAAAAATACGTATCTGTTAGGTGAGTTCTTTCACTTTTAGGTCATGCGGCATATTCTGGCCATCTCAGTGGCCACGGCGCAATCGCACAATCTTAGAAGGCGGCTCAATCAACGAAAACCTAATATGACAAAATTTACAACGAATTTCTTCAGTTTCTTACCAACATAACCGGTAGTGAACAGCTTCATCCATTAAATTGGAGTTACCAGTTTGTCTTCTCCTGCCTTATCAAATACGTTGCATACTCTATCGTTGTCAAGAAATCAATCGAATGCCATTCCTTTTAACACAAGCTACGTTTCTCAAGTGTTACGTGGTAGGTTTTCATGTGAACCATGGGTTCCATACAAGCATAGGACTGGGTATGAGTCCGAATGAAGACGAAGTTCTCCTGTTCTAAAACAAAGTTTTGTTAGATCATGGACTAATCAACCCTTCTTGATCGACTTATACCATTCATGTTTACATATTTATACTCATAGAGGGCGCGTGTGGGGCAGTGGTTGGAGGCGCCACTGCGACACGCGCGTGGAATCGATCCATGCGCCCATGGCCCACCAAGCCTTCCATCCCTCCGAGGTCGGTAAGTTGGTACCAGAGTTGTCTGGGAGGATAGCAGCACTGGCTCGATACATCGGCAGGCTACTGCGAGTAATTGTAAAGGCCAGACATGCATTCAATCACCTCCAACGATACTTAATGAAGTCGAATGCATAACGCATCCCTCAGAGATTGATCAACGCCGAGAGCTTTTAGAGAGCTTTTATTTATACTCATACGATGACGTTAGGATGTGCTCAAGTATATTTTTTCTGCCACTAATTCGAGCAATCATGGACTAAATAGCAAATATGTGAAACAGTTTGACATGACCTCGAACATGTAGTACCTTAACCTACACTGGAACAGTGTTACCACGAACTCGTGGGTGTCCCCAGACACATAACACCACCTATGCGCCTCGCTGAAGAGTAAGAACCAAAGCTTCGGGAAGTACGATTCCTCATTGGCCTTGATGAACTGGGCAACTTCGGAAGTCATCCGTGAAAGGGATCACTTCATGAGCGTGTGTTTGAATTATTTGATAATTAACGGGATAATAATTGATGAAAGTGAGAAGAGTAATGTTTAAAAGTAATAAAAGACATTTAACATGTTAACAATGAAAAGGAATAATCTCACACGTTTATAAAGGCTTTCTTAAGATGTGAAAACTGCTTCTACGGATCGTCAACGTTTTGCCGGATGCCTCTGAGGAAGAGTTCACTAAAGATTTATCAGTCGACTTGCAAAAAAAACTCAAAAGTGGACAAACTTGCCAACTACTAAGACCAGCTTTCATGTGTCTTTTACAATGAACTGACTCATTGCTAGATAGTCAACGTATTAAACCGGAAGTGATTCACTGAAAGAACTAAGTGTGCAACAGTCGAAAACCAAAATTAGCATACTATGCATTAACAAGATTTCCGAAAATCTTTGCCTGGCTGTGATTCATTGACAGGCGTTAATATTATAGAAGCAACATCCTTATTGGGCAGGCTGTGTGGCTCAGTGCTCGGAGGCGCCCTGCAATACACACATGGGATCGATTCACACGATTGTGGCTCACCAAGCCTTCCATTCTTCTGGGGTCAGTAAATTGATACCGGACTTGTCTGAGAGGATGTAGCAGCACTGGTTCGATACATCGTCGGGTCATCACGACCATTGTAAAGGCCAGATATGCATTCGATCACTTCTAACGATGCTTGATGAAGTCGAATTCATGACACATCCCTCAGGGATTAATCAACTCCGAGAGCTTTATCCTTTTTTTATTGGGCAGGCTATGCGTAGAGCATTAAAAATGTCGATATAGGACGTTGTGGAGCAAAATAAACTGCTAAGAGGGAGCGAAACAGGATAAAATGCAATTCTTCAATATTCTCCTCTACTCCAAATCCTACTGACTAGTCCGTCCAGGACGAGATTCATCGTGAAATTCTCGCTTCATGGTCTTAATTCAAAAGCGCGAGGATTAAAATGGTCATTTGGTAATATTTACCGTAAAGACTATGAAGTCAGTTGGATAACTCGATCACTAATATCTCCCTCAATGACGTTCCAATGTTGCCTACGAGAATGCTCCTAATTTTTTCAAAAATTTTTTGAACCAGCATTAGTGAGACAGGGATGGTAAGGGTTCCACGGAAGCAATACATTCGCACATCCTTCTACAGGTAGTTATTTATTCTAGCTCTATGAAATCGTCATGTTGTATTATTATAGAACTCGTGGCATCAAAGAAAAGGTTAAGGTTCACATTTTCCGCGGAGTATTTTCAGGAAACAGCAAACGAAGCATATTCTAAATCGCTCGAAAATAGCTCTAAAATCACGGTAACCATGCGAGCGAACTATTCCTAGCGATTCTTCATCAGTATCGGGATACATATCTTTCTTGCTTTACTGAATGATGTAGCTGATCCTCGGAGCCCAATTTTCGCAGAAAATTTTATGGGTAGGACTTGACCGAGATACAGTCCTTATCTGATCATACACGATTCGCCGATTTGCTACAAACCCTTCGTAGTGAAAAGAGAGAGCAAACACGTTTCTCTGGGTCCGATAGTACGAGAAGATAACATCCACAATGTTCAGTTAATTAGGTACAGTGCTGTCATCAAGTTTTCCGCATAGGATGAATCTCTTCGTCAAGTTGGTCGTTCTGCACCGTTGGAGGAAGTTTAGAGTGTTTCGCGAGAAGCGAAACTACGCGGTACGTTTTACCGCCGTGTTTTCGCTTTCCTTTTTCCCATTTGTCTGTGTTTTAGCCATTTCTTTGGGTTTATGATAGTTATGAGCTCAATTTAATGATCTTATGCCAATATATCTGACTGCTACAGTATAATATTAATCGTGCAAATTGGCGTTTCCTCTTTTCGTCGCTCCCATACACGAAAAAGCCAGTTATGATTAAAGAAATGCTCATTAAAATGGTTTTTTTCTCATAGAATATTTCGATATACCGAGGCTATTTTTAGCTCTTCTAGGACTAAAATCATATAGCGATATCACACCTGTCCAGCTCAAAAACAACGGTATCGCAGATTGGATAACTTTTTTTTACACGACCCGTTATTCACATTTTATGTGAGAACCCCAGCACTTTTTGTATTCCATTCGTTTATTCGCATCTGTCGTCCAAGAAGGTCTTCTAACTGTTTGCATGTGTGTTCCCCTGCTACTTGAGCACTGTCGACTTCTTTACAAAAAACGGAATCGTTGAATTCCAATCGATTCTCTCTCGAGTCCCGGGATAGCCTAGCTTGATCGTTCCCACTTAAATTGCGCAGAACTAATTTTTTCTAGACAAGTCTGGAACCAATTTCCAGATCTCGGAGCGGTGAAAGGTTTGGTGAGCCAGGAGCAGTGTTTAGATGACTAATTACTCGGATTAGGATGACACATCCCTTTTTGTCGAGCGGTTGTCAACACTTCTTCCATTCGCTTCGTTGTCTTGTGAATGTTATCTGTCGAGGTGATCGTAATCGTGTGTGAGTACAGCTATAATTTGCAGACGTAGAGTTGAATGCCAGCTGTGAAAACCGCCGGTTTTCATCTGTGACAAACACGTCGGTCCACCTTTTTGATGATCTCTCATCAGGTGATTTCGATTATCTCGAGTGTCACACAACTGCTCTTCCCACTCATTTGGGGTCTTTGTTTAGCATTACGCAAATTTTCTATTGCTGTTTACTAATGGAAACGCATTATGTTTTACATGGAAGACGTGATCTTTCTCGGAGATCTGGTCTGCCAAAACCAACTCAGTGATGAGGGCTCCGGTCCATCTTCACACGATGCTACTCGAGTGTTTTGTGTATCCACATGACTTCTTGAATATTGCTGAAGTATGAACCCGCGTTTCCGCTGTTAAGGGGAAGCCTGAGAACAAGTGGATCAAATAAGTGAACACGTAGGTTTCGACCAGTAGGTGTTCACTGTACGAAAACTGAACGAGCCCATGATGTGAATGTGATCTTGGTTTCAAATAACTTTGTGATTCTTCACACTTAAAGAACCTCATGAATAGAAAAGATAATACTGGCATACAATTTCTCCTTTTTTGTCGTCATGTGGAGCACTAGTTATAAGCCATTCCACCTTTCAAACAACAGCTTACCACAATAATTTAGTATAGAAGTTTTCAAAAGAAAAATGCTTTGAGAAGAAGAGAAGTTGTGGATTGCTGACTTGTTTACACCTTGCCCGTGACAAGCCATAAATCTCGGGTTATGCAAGACATCAGTGGAGCGGATCTGACGAACACATGCACGACAAATCATGGAGAATCATGGAGATGAGATTTCTTATTCTGCACGTATAATGCCAAAACATTCTTCACAGACGCCAATCTTTATGCCCTTCTTGAAGCCGCAAATCGCATAAAATTTCATGTTATCGCACTGCAAGAATCAAAAATCAGGACGACCGACATAGGCCAACTAAACAATCGGGGCCCTTGTGATCCGTGGAGAAAAGGTCCCGTCACGAAATGTCGGCGGCGTAGGCTTTGTCGTCCACCCATCCATTGTCCATCTCGTCGACTCATACGAGATCCTTTCCCCTTGGATAGCCGTCCTCCGTCTTCAACTGTCGCATCATAAGAAGATCACTATCATCAACTGCTACTCACCAACCGACGCAGCTGATGAGTACGAAATAAATGCGTTCTACTATCAGTTGGAGGAAGTCATCAGCAATGATAAAGCTCATCATAAATTTGTTGTCAAAGACTTCAACGCCAGAATAGGGAAGGTCAACGAGAGCGAGTACAGGACCGGAAGTTTTGGATTAGGAGAAAGAAACGAGAATGGGAGCCGTCTCGCAGGACTCCTGTCTGGAGCACTTCTCTTTCACGGAAACTCGTTTTTCCAAGGAAAAAAAAGCCGTCGCTGGATATGGGAGTTTCCTAACGGCACGACTCATGCGGTACTCGACTATCGTCTGATAAACACAAGATGGTGCATACTTAACAAATCGATGTTTCCGTCATTCCGTACTGGTTCCGATCAATGCCTTCTTCACTCCAAGACTCAATTCAGCCACAAGCTGTAAAAGAACTAATTCCCCAATGAAGAAGATCAGATCGCATCTCCGTTAGGACTGAGTTGCACGAGAAGGGAAGGAAACTTAAATTTGATCCTCCTTTAACAAATTTAAGACAGGTGGTAGCAAATGCCAACTGAAGTAGAGTTTAACAGGAGGTTCAACATTTGTACAGGCAGAATGTCGTCAGGACTAGTGTGACTATGGTGTTCCGCTGTCATTTCTGATGAACAAATATGGGATTACCAAAACTTTCCGCCATGATGTGGAACTAATAACGGAAACATTCTATCGCAACCTTTTCTGTTTCACAATCCCCTTCTCAGACTCTCAAATCTCCGCTGAAAAAAAAAACCACCTGGAATTCTTCTGTTGGAGGTTCGAGCTGCAATTGGCATGAAAAGAGGCACAGCTCCAGGACCAGACAATGTCACCGCCGATTTCCTAACAGCTGGAGGTCACAATTTACATGCACTTTTCGTAAACCACATGACAGCCTAGTTTCGGAAGGGAACAATCTCGGACCAGTGTAGGACGCCGCGTACGGTCATCTTGTTGCCCAAGAAAGTAAACTTAGTGGATCATCGTAACCGTCGTCCGGTATGCTTGTTGAGTGCTCTCTATAAGCTCTTCACTAAAATTATCCTCTCGCACTTATCAAGAACATTGGATGAGGCGCAACCGGTGGAGCAAGCAGGATTTCGACCAGGATTTTGCTTGCTGAATGGATTACATCAAAACGGAGTCCAAGATCATTGAAGTTTGTCGGGAATGCCACCTACACTTGTCCTAACCTTTTTCGACTATGAAAAAGTATTTGGCAGCGTCGAAACAAATGCTATCCTATCAGCACTCGTCGACTAAGGAGTGGACCCGTCCTACATAGGAACTCTACCTGACTGTTATCGGAAGTGCACTACGAAAACACAGCTTTTCCATTGACTTCCTACCATACCCATAGAAAAAGCGGTTCGACAGGGCGACACAATACCGCCAAAGCTGTTTAGTGCCGCCCTGCAATTGATAATGAAGTCACTCGGTTGATATGAGAAAAGCATACGTATTGGTGGAAAATTCCTATCAAGCTTTCGTTTCGTCGACGACATCGACATCTTCTCAAGAAGTAATAGCGAAGCAGAGGTAATGATCAACAAGCTCAGCGAAGCGGGGAAAAGGAACGGACTTCGCAGAATCGGAAGGAGACAGAGTTCGCGAAAAATTCGTGGTGCGAAGGTGAATAGATTGAAATGGATGGCTCTGTGTTTGCCGGGACACTTAGCACGTATACCTTGTGCGATCAATGAACAAGGAAAACAACATGAAGGCGAACAACTGAAGAATTCGAAAATCAGCGCCTACCTTTTGATTCAGCGCTCTTCTCCGCGCTCTGTTATGCTGCGGAGACGTGGGCTGAAACGTCAATCACTTCTAGAATACTCTGCGCTGCTCACAAAGCCATTGAACGATATCTTCTGAAATATAACCGGCATTCTCAATAGCCGGAATGCGAAGCTTTGATCTTCAAGATCCGGAATGATATACATCAATAGCGAAACACAAATGGACAGGTCATACAATGAGAAGAACGGACGACAGATGGACCAAAACAATAGCAGAGTGGACTCCACTTGAGTGCTGCTGTTCCCAAAGACGGCCATGTACACGTTGGGCGGACGTGTTCGTAACCAAAGCTAATCGGCTTGTACACGCTGGTGCAGTTGTGGCGCAGATTACGGTATGGGAATAGCGTGCTACCATGCTCGAACAAAACCACCACCATGGACGACGATTGTGAGGCGAAGAAACGAATGGCAAATGCGCTGGGGTCTATACAGCATGTGAAGACGGACCGTCGAGGTATCCAAGCAAATAGTCAGACCTTACATTGTGATGTTTACATTGATTTTTAACAAATCACGAATTCAAAGAGTCGGATTGTTAAGAGTTCTAGCACTTTGCTGCTCCATAGTAATTAGACGACTTAAATGTAAAACGTCGAACGTACTTAAAAGGTGGACATTCAGTCAATAGAATTCTGAGTATTCTACTTTTTCGTTTTTTAGAAGATGCAGCTTGTTCTTCTGATTTTCGTGGTTCTGTGCTCAATTTCTGCCTTCTCCATGATCCTTTATAAGTATTACGATGTGGAGAAGAAAACAATCACGAAGGACAACGAATCACTACAAGTGATCATGATGGATAGTCATTTAGCAGAAATGATGGTGTGTTGTTAACTGTACTTCTCATGGTTAATAGAGAATTCGGAGTCACTGAACACCGGAGCTAAGTGGCTCTTGTAGTCGAAAAACCTAATGCGAAAACTGCGAAACATAGAACTTCTACCGAATTACGCTATTAGAATATTCTGAAGCGTGAAAAGAAGAAAAGGATAAAGCTTTTGGCGTTGATGAATCTGTGAGGGATGCGCTATACATTGTACATAATAAAGCATCGTTTGGAGGTGATTGAATGCATATATGACCTTTAGAATGACTCGCAGCAGCCTGTCGATGTATCGAGCCAGTGCTGCTATCCATCCGGAGAAGTCTGGTACCAATTTGCCGACCCCGGAGGGATAAAAGGCTTAGTTGGCCACAGGTGTGGGGATCGATTCCACGTGTGTGTTGCAGGGCGCCTCCGACCACGCCTGAAGCGTAGTGCAACAAATTCGTGACGTAGGGCGTTGGGCGGCGGTGACGTTTTGGCGACCCCGAATTTTCAGTCTTCACGGGAGTGCTAGTTATTCGGAAATTTGTTTCGATCGTTACGTAATTTTGAAAGTTATAAACACGACAAAACTGCGTCCTTTTCATATTTGAGGTAAAGGAATGAGCTCTATGTCAGGTTTTTTAGTTGTTCATGACAATGTACAAGTATCGGCTTAATTCCTAGGGGTGAGTACGCAATTTACGCTTAACACGAAAAAATTAGAGCGAGAAAAACAATGGAGAAAGAAAATATTATTGAAAATTTAAGATATTAAAGAAAATAGAGGGCTTGCGCGTATCGCAGGGGATAGAAACTCCCTAGAATTCACATGGGATCGATCTCGCGTCCCAGGTTCATTCACCATTTAATCTATCCGGGTTCCACAACTTGCTACCAGACTTGCCTAAGTTGACAACGTTGACTTGATACATTAGAAGACCACTGCAAGTCATTGTTTAGACCAGATATGCATTCAATCCGTTCTAACGATGATTGATTGAAGTGGAATACATTGCGCTTCCCTCAGGGAATGATCGGCGCCGAGAGCTTAATCCCTTTTCCATAGCAAAATAAAAGAAACTCAACAAACTATCGAATCAAAAAAAAATATAACACAAATTTCTTACCAATAGATTAACAGCGGGGAATATAAGAACGGCAGCGATCCCAGTCGTGTCTGACCTCGCGATTTTCGTCCGGTTTTGAAATGAATCCTGCCTACTTATTTATGCCGTATTTTCGCAGGTTTTCTCAATGACTGCTTGGGAGAGTAATAAATTAGACCAATGGTGTTTGCAGGTGAACTGCTCGAATCTGCTAGAGAGCATCGACCCTCCGTTTCCAGCACTTCTAATTGATAACAGAATAATTGAAAATCTGGATCGAACTGAATGTGAAGCAACGCCTACCCTGATCCGACTGGGAGTGGATATGCGACTGTTGACTTCCGTTGAAAAAGAGAGTTATTTCGAATACGAAATTGTATTTTACGAGGATTTTAAAGACAAGGACTACCTCCGGTTCTACGATTTGCCAACAAGAATCATTCCAAGGTGAGTAGTAATGCTAATTATTGGAGTTTTCATCAACTTCTACTTCTAACTATTCAAATCCTTCGAGTTTCGGAAATCAAATTTAAGTCATTTTGCCGCCCGAAATGAAGTATGGTTGTGATTGGCAGCACTTTAGAGTCAAAGAGTTCTGATGAGATTCCAGAAGGCATAGATGGATTGCCAGAGCAGTATGGTATATGTATAGCCTAATAAGCTGAAAAAACGTTTAGTGACTAGCTTACAACCGACTCGATTTTTATGAATGAATCCAGCAGAAGTCCACCTGATGTGCCAAGACAAGACCGTAGTGAAAAGGAAAACCTTTTAAAGATTTCGGAAACTGCTATAAACAAAAAACTTACGTCAAAGTGGAACTCATTTCAATCTAGCTCATTGTATTTCTTTACTACACTGGTTTGTTTGACTGGTGTCGTGGTGACTTCGTCACAACGAATATGTCTGAAGTTATAAGTGAATGAGGACAGCATGAAGTGTCCTGTCGATAAAATAGTTACTTTTCTAATTAGGATTCAGGATACCCGTTTGGATTCATGGAAATCTTTCGATTCCGTGGGACATCAAGCGCTTCATCGAGTTTTGGAAGCGTTCCAAGTTAGTGCAATGCCGAGGGATCAAGGTCGTTCGAAGTATGCAAAGTCGCTATCTTCCGTTAGCGAAGACGTTGCAGACGATGTCTTCTCTCATGTCTTATCTCACGGATTTCGACATTTATCCATTCCTTTGCGGCGGTACCTTGTTAGGTATGGCTTGACCTTTGTACGATTGCAAATGCTAAGTGCTCTTTGATAGTGTTCTCTTTCAGTACACCACTGAATTCACACGTAGAATTTGGACTCGCTTAGTGTCAATTCATGCTTTACATGTCTTCAAATCACCGTCGTTTTTCGGCAATTAAAATGATATGACTGTTGGTCTGCTATTCGAACAAAAGTCATTTGAGAAAACGGAAACCTGACTGGTCAATAGGTAGCCAATAGTAATGCTTGCATGATATGAAAGAATATCTGCCACTGACAAATTGTTTCGCTCTTACGAGCTCTTCTAGTTGAACTGACACGAGATTGTTAACACGTTTTTTTAATTCTCTATGTCTAATGTCTCGAGGAATTAACCTTCTTCAGAGGCTAGAATATAAAGGATAGAAGGGTGAAGCTTTCGGCGTTGATCAGCTCCTGAACGATGCATTCAATTTTAATAACTATCGTTGGAAGAGGTTGAATGCATATCTGGCCTTAACAATGACTCGCGGTGGCCTACCGATGCATCGAGCCAGTGTTGCTGTTCTTCCAGACAAGTCTGGAACTAATTTGCCGACTCCGCAGAGATAGAATGCTTTGGTGGGCCATGGGCGCGAGGATCGATTCCACGTGTGTGTTGCAGGACGCCTCTAACCACTGCGCCACACGCGCTCTTGAGGCTGGCGGAGGAACTATTGTTGCATTGCCTTATTTGATGAACAGTGCACTGAGCTCAGTCCTAAACACCGTATATGTTATATAATGACGTTTAGGTTATCAATATCAATATTTTATAGAAATAACCAAATAGTAGCAATAGTAGCAATACTCACCCGCTTCACCTCTCGTCTCATTGACCGTTGAATAATTCGAGCAGACGCCAGTAAATCTTTCACTTCTTTCTATCACCTACAAGAGTAACCCAGTGAGTTCTGTTCACTTTAGGAACTCGTCGACCGTGATGTTTTTCTTCCATGGTTTTCGTGAAGAGCTCTAATTATTTGGTCGGTGATCTTCCTGTAGTGTATTTGACATCCCAAAGAATTCAGTCGCTAATAAAGTCCATCGTTGTTGTTCATGCGCACTACCTGTCCGGTCCATCTTTGCTTCGACAACTTAGCGTGTAGAACAGCGTGTTTGATTTTTTATCATTGCCGTGAATCGGAGCTTCGGATCCGTTTCCTCACCTGCGCGATACAGGATACTCCTAGAATTGCTCGACCGCGCGTTCAATATTGCTCAGTGATCTCTCACCTTGCTTACGCAGAGACCAGGTTTCTGACGCATACGTTAGAGCAGGAAGAACCGTTGAGTCGAAAAAGTGGGCACGGAGTCGGGTGTTCTTTGTTCACTTCACTACATCCTCGATGCTCTTGAAAGCTCCCCAAGCCGCTCGTTTTCTCTTTGCTCAGCCATGGAGCTACGTCCTTCATCATGTTGGTTTCCCGACCTAGAAAGGGGCAGTCAGAGGACTCGGCGAAACCAATACGTTCTTCACGAACATCTTTTTGTGAGATTTAGTCGAAGTGCAATCTTTCCACGAGCGTTATGAAAGCCAAATAGCATTTGTTTCGTCTGGCTAACTTGGCGTTATAAGAACGATGTCATCTGCAGAACGATGATGATGTAATTGCCGGCCATCGATTTCCACTCCCATATCGCCTCATTCCAATGTTCGTATAACATTATCGAGGTTGGCGGTAAATAATTTTGGCGGGCTGGTATCGCCTCGCCGTATTCTCTTCCTACGTCGATATTTGCACCGTTAGAGAATGACGATAATTTTCTGGAAGCATTTTTATACAGCTCACGAAGAATCTATGTATACTGAGTAGGGACGCCCCGGCACTCCACGGCTTCCACGAATGTTTCTATCACAAATGAGCGAAAGCTTTCGTTAAAACGATGGAGGTGAGAGAGAGAGAGAGAGAGAGAGATCGGTCTAATGTACTCCGGCAATACTTCAGTGAGTTCTACTATCGCGTGGAAGTGGTCCATCTCACTAAATTCTTTCCGATACACCGTTTTCTCACATGTCTTTTGTCCAGTATACTTCCGATACACCGTTTTCTCACATGTCTTTTGTCCAGTATACTGTGAGTCGTGTTTAGGGCTAATCGAGTGGAAAGTTTGTACAAGGCAAACAGCAAGCAGATTGGTCCATAATTGCCGATATCGTGGATTTCACACTTTTTGAACAATAACGTGGTGTTGATAGTTTTCCATTGAATAAAAATTTTGCATTCTTACAGGTAACGCGTGAAGACCCAGGCCAATGTGTCGACGAGGGCTGGTAAAAAGTTCTCCAAGTGCTCAGGCCTTATTCTCTCCGGCCAGACGTTACTCGTTTTTTCACAGCTGGAATGGCAGATTGGATTTTGGAAGTGAGAGCCAGTGGGAGGACACAACCATCCTTCTTTACTCCATATGAGAGGAAGACGTGGCTGTTAAAGAGATCTGAGTAGTATTCGTGAATGATTTTCTTCAGTGCCTTTCCAGGAGTTATAACTGTTTCGTCCGAGCGTTGAAGTGCAATCATCATAGTCTTGCAATCGGTGAAGCTCGCTGGGCTTTGCTCTGCTTTTCCCATTCTCTGGAGGCTCTATCGTAACTGGTGCTTTTCTCTTTTGAAGACCTTGTTTTATTGCTAATTTCATCGTTCTTTAAGTTCGGACGTGAGTTGGCGTGTGGTCCGTAGGCCCTAATGTGGTGCTCTTCAGGCGTCCTTGAGGGTGCACTCTTAGAGTTAAAATCTCTAATGGTAGTTGTGAAGAATGCATTGTATTTTCTACAAAATCCCTTCAAGTCCATATGAAATGCTTTGACTTCCCTTACGTAATAGCTTGATGTCTACTCGTAGAGGCCGAAGATTGTCAAGGCAGCTCGCTATTGATGTACAACTTTTCAACCGTAAGACTCTGATTCAGGTTGTTCGAACGAATCCATGTTCATGGCCAAACTCGTGTTGATGAGAACATTGACGCCGCTGACTGCTCAATTATCGTATGTTCCAAGGAACAGTTCTTTTTCATTATCAGAGACGGCATTGAATGCACAGTCTCCTCATCTCAGGCAGTTCGATAAGGTCGTACCTTATCCATTTACCTAAATCATCGGATAGTCAGTTGGCGAGTCGGATAAAAGTGGAATGTAACTACAAATCATCGCCTTATCATTTCGGGATTTCGGAACCCTCGAATGGCCTGAGATTTTGGCAGGTTGTCTATTCGACAAGCTCGGCTACGAATTCATTTAAAATCTTTAGACCTCTTGTCTGAGAGATAATAATTCTTTGAGAATCTCTATAAAATTTTGTACAATAGATGCTTCAAAAACGCATTCAATGCTCAAATTGCCCTCAACAACTTCTTCGTCTGCGCAACTGCGGGGTTTTGAGCAACCATAAAAAATAGAGTTTCTTGTTAGCAGAAGTGTATAGATGCTAATATTTTTTACTTTAGATAGAATAACTTTATTTCGAGGTAAGATATACCACTTTGTATATGTGGGCTAAAGTTGACGCTAATGTCAGGAGAGCCTGACAAAAACATACCCACAATCTCGTGTCGACTCAATTTGGACAGCTCGATAGGTCACAGTAAATACTTGGTTAATCGGAAGTCGCTCAAAATTTGCTCGCCTGGATTATTTTGTACTTTTTTTTTCCTTATCTCTAGCTTTAAAATGACTTAGCAAAGCACTCGTTTTCGAGGACCAATGGCCTGGTATAACGAAAAACGACGCCACTAAAATTTATATACCGGAAAGCTCTACTTTTAGGCCAGTGCCGGAATGAAAAGCCGGACAACTTTCATCTTAGAGCTAATTTGCGTTTCTTGACCAGCTGTAGGTAAAATTCTCTACCTTTGCCTAGGTTTTCAATTTTCTGTTAAGGATGGTATCGTGAATGTGACATTATTCCACACACAAAGGATGTCGACTTTGCTGCTCTGATTGAGGAACACAATCCAAATCTTCTCACACATCTACAAAGCAACAAAACAAAATTTCGCCTCACAAGATTACTTGGACGGGTGCGTCTGCACAAAAATTTCGTTTAAGTATTTAATGCGTAAAGACAAATACTGATGGCAACTCCCTTCAGGTGAACGATTCATACGAGTTTACATTTCAACCACTTGGTGGTGGAAGGCCTTCCATCGATCTTTTTTGGGTGTACAGCTCGGAGAACAGTTCCTGGGTTGGAGGGACAGCAAAAGATGGGTCGAAGTTCAAGTACACCTACCCGAGGTATGCGAATGCGAGATTTTACACAATATGTGTTTTTTAGAACGAACTGATTTGGAACAATAAAGAGCTATTGCAGCACATGAAGTATGGGAATGATAGGTGATGATGATAGTAATATGATATGATAATAATGATTTTCTTTCGCGATTGGTAAGCTTTGGATTGGACGAGTATGGAGAGGCTGCTAAAATACCAGTTTTCTAGGTTGCCCAAATCGTAACGAACTAGTGACAATCTTCACCAGCAATGCGCCGACACTTGTACACGAGTCTTCCATAGAAGACTCGATCATGCAGGGAAGAAAGATGAGATGGAACATCATCGGGCTGGTTGAAACGCGGAGACGCTACCCATTTAAAGTCGTTAACGACACCTGAGAACTGTTCCTTAGAACATGTGAGAATAGAGATAATGGCAGTGTACCTTCTCATCAACACGAGTTTGCCCATGAACATCGATTCATTCGAACAGCCTACAACCCGAATCGGATGTTTACGATTAAAAAGATGTGGATCAATACCGGCTTTGACAATCAACACCGTTTACGGGCCGACATGAACTATGACGAAGAGGAAGTCGAAGCGTTCTATATGGACTTCGAGATTCTATAAAGAAGACTAGACATTCTTCAAGGTCATCATTGGAGATTTCAACGCCAAGATTGGACCAAAAAGAACGTCTCAAGAACGTCACATTGGAAACCATGGATTAGAATGGAACGAACATGTTGAGTGGCCATCCGAGTTTATCACGGCCGCCAAGACCATCCATGGTAACTCGCAATTCCAGAAGCCCCACCCTCAGCGCTGGACGTGGGAGTCTCCCAATGGAGGGTACCATAACGAAATAGACCACATCATAGTAAATAGGAAGTTTTGTCTAACCGATGTCGCTGTTGTCCCAAAATTCTTCACGGGACCAGACCGCCGTCTGCTTCGTGCTAGATTCTGCTTCTCGCGGAAAGGAGAAAAAGCCGCTGAATTCAAAAAACGTTTTTCCAAAACCACCATGAACTCTTGTTTATTTAGTTCATTAGCGCTTGTTTGGTAGCATATCGTTCTTGATAACAACGACGAGAAAAACGACCACTTTTTTCAACATCATCACGTTAGCGCTGTGAAAGGTTCTAAGGTCACCGAGACACTGTCGCCAGAAACACTCAAGCTGATAGGCCATCGTGGAATGGCACGGGTTACAGGCACCGCTAACTCACGTCTGAACATGCAAAGCAGTGCGCACATGCAATAGAAGAAGTTCTTAAGGAGGGAAGAGCAACAGTAATGGTCGAAGCTGCAGAGGCTGGGAAAAGCATTCGCAAAGCCCACTGAAGCTTCGCCAATTACGAGACCAAGCTGATTGTACTCCGACGCCCAGGCGGAACAGTTACCACATCCAGACAGGCAATGGAGGAAATCATTTACGAACACTACTCAGATCTTTTCAATGGCCACGTACATCTCCTGTCATATGAAATAAAGGAGGATGGATGTGTTGTACCAAAAATCTCCCTTCTGAAATCCGGAATGCGGTTTTGTCGGTGAAGAATCGGATCTGAACACTTTACGAACCTTCCACAAGTCCCCATCAACACAGTGGCATGTTGCATGGTTGCTATTCAACGGAAGACAAACAGGACTGTGTCAGTATTCAAGAAGGTCAACGTCCACGTCTCGCCCAATATGCTTGCTGTCAGTCGTCTACAAACTCTTCACTCCAGTTATCCTAAGCACGGTTAACAGAACACAGGGCGAAAGACAGTCATGTGAGCAAGCAGGGTTTCGAAAATTATTGAGTACGAAGGTTCACATTCACATCGTAACACAACTTATCATAGCATCGCGAGAATACAACTGACAGCTTTCATCAATTTAAAGAAGCTTTTGGTATGGGTGAAATAGAAACTAGTCGTGGAAGCTCTAGACAACTTGGACATGGGTACTTAGTATATAAAGACTCAATGTGATCTATAGAAAAATTTCACAACCGAAATACCACCATTCTAGAACGATATTAACATCGATGTCAAAAGAGAGGTTAAGCAGGGCGATACCATCTCGCCAAAATTATTTACTGCCACACTCCAGAACGCTATGAGAACACTGGGATGGGAGAAGATGGAGAAAAAACCAATGGTTGGTAGTCACTTCATCATCGCTTTGCTGATGATATCGTTTGCTGGCTGACTATGATAACGTTCGTGGAAAGATTGCTCTTTGACTAGATTTTACAAAATATCTCGGAATGCTTCAACTACATATATCTAGGCTGGAAAATCAACGAATGCCACACTCCAGAACGCTATGAGAACACTGGGATGGGAGAAGATGGAGAAAAAACCAATGGTTGGTAGTCACTTCATCATCGCTTTGCTGATGATATCGTTTGCTGGCTGACTATGATAACGTTCGTGGAAAGATTGCTCTTTGACTAGATTTTACAATTATCTCGGAATGCTTCAACTACATATATCTGGGCTGGAAAATCAACGAGAAATTATTTACTGCCACACTCCAGAACGCTATGAGAACACTGGGATAGGAGAAGATGGAGAAAAAACCAATGGTTGGTAATCACTTCATCTTCGCTTTGCTGATGATATCGTTTTGTAACATCAAACATTAACCAGGTGGAACTAATGCTGGCTGACA
>MQTX01000065.1:804623-859491 GCA_009735665.1 Angiostrongylus cantonensis | reverse complement strand
TCAATTTGAAAAATGGCGCCATATTGCAGGTGATAATGAAGCGTTCGACTTTTCCGTTCATTGTCGAACTTTTCAAATTTTTCCAAAACTCTTCAGGAGCCTTTCGTTTTGATGATTTTCATTCTTGCGCTAGGATTCGAAGAGTCAGTTCAAAATCATCGCTGTTAGACTTTTGTACCCTGTGTATAGCCAGGAGAGCACTTTTCGAATTTTATGTTTCCCACCTATATGTTTTTTATGCAGACGCAAAGTGGTCTACGCGTTTCTCCTATGTACTCTTAGTCGCATGCCTTACATGATATCCAGTACATCGTACCTGAACGGGAAAGACGCTTCACTATCACAAGTAACGTGGCTCCTTTTTCCAGGTTGGTTTCTTGATCTGGAACGGTCTCATTGGTCACTCAGGTGCACAACACATGGGTGGTCCCACACGCAACAAAACATTGAGTGCGCTCACGAATTTCCATGCCACTCTTGCTCAGGTGCAATTCCAATCTCGGTATTGTTCCAGTTTTAATATGCGTTCAGGAATAAAATTGTTCAGGAATGAAAACGGTTCGGAGTTTTGCAAATATCTCAGTTTTATTGTGGTAGTGTTTCACATGGTACCTTGACGTGAAAAACTGTGGTAAGCAGGCAGTAAATAAATATATAACATATATGTCAATTATTGTGGTAGTGTTTCACATGGTACCTTGACGTGAAAAACTGTAGTAAGCAGGCAGTAAATAAATATATAACATATATGTCAAAAGGTAAGGTATGCCGGACACGTAGTGCGTATTAATGACAACCGATGAAAAGAGCCATTAGTGACTGGATTCATTGGGATGTCAAACGTACTGCAGGAAGGCTACCGAAGCGATGGTACGAGAAGAAAGATATGATACTCAACGAGTCCCTAGAGCGAGCAAAGCCCAAAGGCTACTTTTGAACGCGTCAGAGAAAGATAGATGATTTTGTCGCACCCACTCGAGTCACTCGGTGATAAACGAAACGAGAGGAGACAATGACAGTGAACGACAATGAGTTGTGGAGATGGAGATACGGAACACTAGTAAAGTATTGATCAACGTAGAACGTTATATCCCTTTGTTATTTTATCTTTAAACATAAACATTAGATCGTTCCTATAGGCTCATTACGGACAACCACAACCATTTGTTTCCCAAAAGGTTTGTTGCACAACGGGTTAACTCCTTTGTGACAGCGCATTTCTGGCGTTTGTGAATCCTGTGATTAGTTGACAAACTGAGACTACACTTTCTTTGAAGCATAGTTTATAACCTTTTCTTAGTTTAGAGAAAAGCAGTAATGAAAATTTCGTCTATTCTCAATGCTTTCAGATTTAACGAAACCTGTGCTACAGACCTACTCGGTCACATTTTCTGGGTAGCCTGCAATCCCGAGCTGGCAATCTTGGTAAGTTAGGCACTCTACAAGGTCTAGTTCATATTTTATATTATCTAACTTATCTAACCTTTCAAATCTGAAAAACAAATATTTATCGAAGGACAGGCGTTATCAAAAACAACCGTCCTGTGTAACAGAGCATCGCCGCATTAGGTTGTTTAATACGAGCGGCGCTCCAGTGAAGAACATTCGTCTCGATACGACAGTGAAGACAACGCATCGAAAAGAAGACTGTGGAACATGGACTCTGATCATCGACTCTGAAAAAGACGACGACTTCGAAACGATGGACGAATGAAGCTTTTTGTCAACCTTGTGTTGGCTTAATCCAGGAAGGAATTGATTATTAATGACGAGGTTAAATTGTGGTCAGTTTGAAAAGTATAAAAATGTCCGATGTTTAAAAATCGCCTTTTTAGTGCTATGCTTTTTTATCCCTAAGCAAATTATACTTTGAGTTTTTGGGCTAAAATTATGAGTGTATCGGTTAGATTGCTGCTTATAAATTGCACTTTTCCAAGCTCTGAAGAAGGCGGAGCTGCCGAAACGTCGGGTATTGTGAATTAATAAATGTTGTAATAACAACCTCGTATTTGCTTAAAAGTTAAAGGGGTTAAAGTAACTTACTGATCACTCCCGAAGTCAAGAGAAAGTCGGTCTCGCGACTTCCAAAAATTTTTCCCGTCAAGTAGTTTCACAAAAGCTTTATGATCTATGTCAAATTCTTAAGTCGTGGTTTAAAAGTTGCCAAAAATAGAAACTCTAAGGGGTTGCTGTTATTTTTATTATGAATGAGGGCATTGTGATAAATATTATTTAATAAAACTATTAAAATACCCTAGAAATGTAGGATGATATTTGTAAAAGCGCCATGGTTGTTACACTTTTGAACTGTTCATTATCTTTAGAGTATCATAAAGCTGAAAGGATAAAGCTCTCGGCGTTGATCAATCCATGAGGGATGCGTCATGCATTCGACTTCATTAAGTATCGTTGGAGGTGATTGAATGCATATCTGGCCTTTACAAAGAGTCGCGGTGGCCTACCGATGTATCGAGCCAGTGGTGCCATCCTACCAGACAAGTCTGGTACCAATTTGCCGACCCCGGAGGGATGGTAAGCTTGCTAAGCCATGGGCGCGGGAATCAATTCTACCTGTGTGTTGCATTGGCGTCTCCAACCACTGCTGCATGCGCGCCCACAGGGTATCATATTAAAGCAAATAACATTAACAGTTTAAGAGCAGAATTTGAGACAAATTACAACGTCTTCATTTTTTGTTTACTGCCTACTATTTTTTAATGCCAGGGTATTATGTGAAATATAACCATAATTTTGCTGAGACATTTGCAAAACTCCGGACAGCGCGTCATGCATTCGACTTCATTAAGTATCGTTGGAGGTGATTGAATGCATATCTGGCCTTTACAAAGAGTCGCGGTGGCCTACCGATGTATCGAGCCAGTGGTGCCATCCTACCAGACAAGTCTGGTACCAATTTGCCGACCCCGGAGGGATGGTAAGCTTGCTAAGCCATGGGCGCGGGAATCAATTCTACCTGTGTGTTGCATTGGCGTCTCCAACCACTGCTGCATGCGCGCCCACAGGGTATCATATTAAAGCAAATAACATTAACAGTTTAAGAGCAGAATTTGAGACAAATTACAACGTCTTCAATTTTTGTTTACTGCCTACTATTTTTTAATGCCAGGGTATTATGTGAAATATAACCATAATGTTGCTGAGACATTTGCAAAACTCTGGACAGGTGTTGTCTGGGGTGGGGACCGAACACAGTATTACCCTTTCCGACGAATAACCCGTTCAACACCACACCACGAGTCGTTTGTTTGTTTTGTCTTTCCTCTGTGTCATTGTTATCGTATTATAATACCCTCCCATTAAAAACTAATAGGCAGTTAATAAAAATTGAACACATTGTGATTTGTACTATAGCTTCAGCCCCCGTTGACGTTTTATTGCTGATAGCGTCCATAGGCCCAATAACACGGCTTAGAGACAGGCGAAACGAAAGTCTCGCGAGGTGTGGTTAGTCACCGGAAAGGGTAACATCGTGTTCGGTCCCCACTGTAGACAGCAGCGGTCCGGAGTTTTGCAAGCATCTCACCAACATTATGACTATATTTGGAACTAGACTCTATGAATATCTAATTCAAAACTATTCACAGGTGGAATATGGACCAGAATGGTACATTGACCATCCAACTCATCGTTACTCGTGGAGCACCTCCCATTTCAACGTAAGACCAAACGGCAAGTGGTCCAAAGAAGAGCTAAAAGACGTCTACCGAGTTTACTATTCAGAATTATTGTCTTCTTTCTTTGCAGTTCTCTACCGACTTAGAAACTTCTTAAGCCTCTCTTGAAACCGTATCCTTTAATTGCTTTCTCGAAAACGTTTTTCATAACTTCCCTACGCCAACATTTAGAAACAGAGAGGAAAATATGAAGCCGATGATTTTCCGTCGATGAAGCCATTATCGCTACTGATTGCCATCTTCGCGTGCGAGATTTCGTGAATTTGACAGAATCATCTCATCGATTGCGAACATCGAAAATTTACCAGTTAAGCTAAGCCTTTCATTGATTACGGTAAGAAACGAGGACGTGTATGATAATTAATTTCAGAATGTTTTACTTGATTTAATGAACAAGGCTTGCACAAGATCTCATATTGATGTAAAAGCTACTGGCCGTCTTTTTCGTCAAGAACATTGTAAATAAATTTGCTATAAGCACTTGATGCACAAATTGTAAATGTATCATACGTTTATTTACGTGATCTTACAAACTGATCTTGTTGAACAATTCTTTAAATTCTTGTTTAGCATACACGAGGTGTTATGTTCATTCTTTATTAACGCACATCTCCCAACGGTACTACCTCATCGTGGCTGGGAGGTGTTCCTGGGTGTCGGACTGCAATGTTCATCCTGTGGCAGGGTCTCCCAAGCCGAGAAGGAGTCGGGTGTTTCTGCCGCGATGACCAGCTAGGAACAAAACAGTACTGGTATCCACCACCGTCCTTTTATCAAACTAGTCGCATTTTGGCAAACCTCTCTCTGAATCGCATTGGCTGCGGCTGCCTGTGGTGGTAACGACCTGGGACAAACTTTAACCAGGTTGACCTCAGAAATCCAGGAAACCACAATGGCCTGTGACCAGCAAATCTTCGAAAAATGGAGGTTTTGCTGGGGCCTGCAAAACCAGTGAGCACGTCCTACTCAAGTACACGTGTAATTATGGGGCATTCCTCCCTGTGGTTTATTTTCGTATTTCCGGAATTAATCAGGAATGCCTCGAGAATTTTGCTCTCTCTTCCATTAGAGCAAATTGTGTAATTTTGCTTTGCACATAGATGGTCATATAGACGGTTACAAACTAGGTGGCGTCTTACAGTACTCGGTGGCATTTCAGTTACGGTTACCGAAATCTCTAGACCGGCATTTCTCAAACAGCGTTTTATAGCTTCGCTTACTTCATTTGAAATGAAGCGCATGATAAACGGGACCTTATTATCGTTAGAGTTGTTGTTAGATGGCTTGGACTTTCCTCTACAGCTACCCGAACTACAGTTTCGTAGCCTTTAGAAATGGCTATTTGTCGCGCCATGTTCCTGGACTCCTCTCTCTACTCTCCTTGAGCACACGCTGGTTGCTGTTCGAAACATGTTTCTTACAAGCGGTCTTTTTGTCTGTGAGAAGTGAGGGAAGAGGTAATGAACAAGTATGCTTTACTACTTGGCTTTCGGTGCCACTTCATAATGTAGCCGTTTTCTGACTATTATCTGACAGGTTAATTTGCACGTTCAGAAATGGAAGCCAGTTTTCTCTCGGCTTCTCTCGGGTGAACCTAAGATACCCTGACTGATCATTCAGTAACTCAAAACATTTGTCGATTTCTTCTTGTGTTGAGCAAATGGCAAAACAGCAGTCTATATCCAATGACCCTATCCTTCTTTGGAGACATTTAGTGCGTGGGGGGGCACCAATTTCGGTTCCATTTGAGGTCCTTGGGACCGCACTCTTTGGCTCACGCATTATTTTTATTGTGATGCGTGTTACCTTGCACATCACCGTATTCCGGACCACACCAGTCGTCTATATATCTACAGAAAAGTAATGGCCGGAGATCCGTTACTGGTGGCTCCACTTTAGACATAAATGCGGTGGCAAGGTTTGGTGTCAGTCGTTGTCCCATTACAAGCCCTCTTATTTGTGCGTAATACCTCCCGGACCATCTAAACATTGAGCAGTTTAGGCACTGCTTTAAGAGTGTCATCAACTGCTGAGCCGTGAAGCCATACATGTTTATTTCTCCTTCGTGTTGTGTAAGGTGTGCGAGGATGGCTTGCAGAGCGGAGTCATTCGACGCGTTTGTATAGAGGGCGGTGACGTCGAAGGACTGCATCACGTATGCGCTGTTAGCTCGTTGTTTGATCTTGTTGAGCTGATGCGAGGTTGGTATCTGTTTTCGTTGTCCTTGTTGTTGGTATTGTCTGCTGATGGCTGACGTCCCAGTGATTTCGCTTTCGTCAGAGCCTCGAACCCATTTTGTACAAGAATAGTTTAATTATTTGGTGGAAAAAACCAAAGTATTTGTAAGGACCTAATGTTAAACAAGCGCTATATTGATTAAAAGTACTACTTACTGTACTGTTACGAGTGGAACTGCCCACGTGTTGCTCTCGTGGAATGACGAGCGAGACCTACTCAAGGCTCAAAAAATCATTTTGAAATAAGGCGCCAGGTGGCGCATGGTAGTGAAGCATTCGTCCTTCCGGTTCATCTTTGGACTTTTGAAATTTATCCAGAACACCTAAAGAGTCTTGCGCGTTGACGTTTTTTGATTGCTGGGCTAAGATTCGGACAGCAACTTCGAAATCATCGCTATTGTGCTTTCGTGCCCTAATATTAATGTATGCTTTAAAGGTCGTTTATTTGCTACGGTATTCCTGCGTGATTTCTTCTTTGAAACATCGTTTACAATAGGCTTAGGCAGATTTAAATAATGATCTCAGTTAATGAATATCGCGTACTTCTGCCTTATGTGGTTTCAAACCTGCACATAGAGAAAAGATAAGAATTCGAAATCTTACTGAGGCACAAGCTACAAGGGAGCTTGCGAAAGCCCAATATACTGGGATAACTGCCTTCACAAGAGAAAACGTTATCTGCGCCAGTCACCTGTGTACCAGGCTCCTCCAAAGACTTTTTAAAATCTTATTTTACGCGACCCGCTTTCACATATACTGTATGAATCTCAGTACTTGCATCCGATTCGTCTTTCTCTTAGCCACGAGGGTCCTCGATCATTTTGAGGGCTTAATTGCTTCTTAAGGATTTCTTAGTCTTCTTTACTAATGTCGCTGAATGCAGATCGAGTTTACTTTTCTCTAGCGTTCTATGAAAGCCAGACTGGAGCTGCGATACCACATGAATCATAAGAAGCAAACATTGCCCAACCTACTTTTTTATTCGATTGGTGCGCTACTTCACTGGATTTGACTCAGTGCGACAACAAAATCCCACATCTAGAGGAGGATCACATGCGGAACATCGGCTCGAAACAACCCGGCTCAGAATGACGAAGAAGCCAGGTTGTTTAGCCGTCTAAACGCAGTTTTGTCAAATTAATGTTAGATTAATAATTCAAATAGGTATTGATTATTAGCGGACAAGCACGAGGGTCCTCGATCATTTTGAGGGCTTAATTGCTTCTTAAGGATTTCTTAGTCTTCTTTACTAATGTCGCTGAATGCAGATCGAGTTTACTTTTCTCTAGCGTTCTATGAAAGCCAGACTGGAGCTGCGATACCACATGAATCATAAGAAGCAAACATTGCCCAACCTACTTTTTTATTCGATTGGTGCGCTACTTCACTGGATTTGACTCAGTGCGACAACAAAATCCCACATCTAGAGGAGGATCACATGCGGAACATCAGCTCGGAACAACCCGGCTCAGAATGACGATGAAACCAGGTTGTTTAGCCGTCTAACCGCAGTTTTGTCAAATTCATGTTAGATTAATAATTCAAATAGGTATTGATTATTAGCGGACAAATGACACTTAATGAAACTGGGCGAAAGTGGAACCAGCACGATGGTTGTGGTGAGCCGGCATCTCCACTGCTGTGTTCTCGATCATATTCTGATTTTCGATCAAAAATGTATTTTACGCGACAACCGGTGAAGTGCATCGAAAGATTGGGGTGAGACGAGGAACATGAACATATCTCAAATTCGATTCGGATTTGCGTCAAAGGTCGCTTCCATAACTGTATTCTAAAAACCGACCTCCATTTGACTTCGGCATTAACAATCATTATTTCCTTGGATTATCAACATGAAATAAGGATGATATAGGAAACTTTCAACTATCGTTTCGGCGCGTTCGTCTTCTTGCGAGCAACAATGACTTCAGTTGATTGTCCACAGCTTTTCCACTTCGCGATGTGTGCTCTCATAGTCGCACTGAGTCTAATACAGTGGTGTGGTCCACCGCTCGAATGAGGTAACACCATTACCACAACATTGAAGAATGTGAAGACAGTGAAACGTTGGGCGAATAAAACTTTTACTGTAACCTCGAATTATCTTAATATATCCAAGAAATACTGCTGCTGTGACCATTTCGCTTCCAGACGATGAAATTATCTAGTAAAACTCCTTGAATTGCGGCAAGCAAGCCCAGCAGGGAAATACTTCATAAAATCTGTGCGATCTAACAAGAACCGAAGTCTGCCACCGGAGATATCTAATCCGTCGAAATGGTAATTCATGACCACAATTTCCACAACTGACGATGCGAAACTTGAATGCGTTAGGTCACGAAAAGTCAGCATAATCAGCCGTCTTTCCACTAACCAACAGTAATTTCGAGCATCTCGTCAACTAATATCTGAAGAAATCTTAAACCACTAAAACGCTTCAAAGTTTCCTCCAAAAATTTCAAAGCTTGTAGAAATTCTGAAGTTAACACATAATACTTCATGTTATTGTATGAATCTCAGTACTTGCATCCGATTCGTCTTTCTCTTAGCCACGAGGGTCCTCGATCATTTTGAGGGCTTAATTGCTTCTTAAGGATTTCTTAGTCTTCTTTACTAATGTCGCTGAATGCAGATCGAGTTTACTTTTCTCTAGCGTTCTATGAAAGCCAGACTGGAGCTGCGATACCACATGAATCATAAGAAGCAAACATTGCCCAACCTACTTTTTTAGATGCTCTTTTATACACGATGCTGATGGTAGATATAATGACAATATCCGTTGGTAACTACTTGTTTTTCTTCCGGACATATGTCATCGCGAACATCGTGCAGAAGTCGGTGTTATTATCAGCTGGCACAAAGCGTATTGATACTTCGAAACCGACTTTCGTTGAACCTCGGTGTGCATAATCAATATGTATTCTTTCTTTGATAAGCTTACACGAGGTTGATAAAAATATTTATTACCGGCTAACGTTTCGACGTCTTCGTCTTTATCAGAGCCGATGATCCGGGTCGTCGATAGTCCACGCTTTTCTTTCGTCTCGATGTGGCGGCTTCGCCTTCGTGTCGAGTCAGGTCTTCTTCAGCGGTCCGTCTCCTCGAATGGGGCACACTCATTCAGTGATGCCCTTTTATACACGATGCTGATGGTAGATATAATGACAATATCTGTTGGTAACTACTTGTTTTTCTTCCGGACATATGTCATCGCGAACATCGTGCACAAGTCGGTGTTATTATCAGTTAGCACAAAGCGTGTTAATACTTCGAAACCGACTTTCGTTGAACCTCGGTGTGCATAATCAATATGTATTCGTTCTTTGATGAGCTTACACGAGGTACGTCGGTTTCGAAGTATTAACACGCTTTGTGCTAACTGATAATAACACCGACTTGTGCACGATGTTCGCGATGACATATGTCCGGAAGAAAAACAAGTAGTTACCAACAGATATTGTCATTATATCTACCATCAGCATCGTGTATAAAAGGGCATCATTGAATGAGTGAGCCCCATTCGAGGAGACGGACCGAGGAGGAAGAGCTGACTCGACACGAAGGAGAAGCCGCCACATCGAGACGAATAACAAGCGTGGACCATCGACTCGGATCATCGGCTCTGATGAAGACGAAGACGTCGAAACGTTAGCCGGTAATAAATATTCTTATCAACCTCGTGTAAGCTCATCAAAGAAAGAATACTTAGACCTTACCTTAATTGATGAAGGTTCCATCTAGGCTAAGTTGCAACATTTCGGAACGGTTGTTCTAAAACTTCCATGATTTTTTCATCATCTTCATAATCTGCATATCAAACAAATCTTCAATCAAATTATCATGGACTTAAAAAAGGATAAAGCTGTCAGCGTTGATCGATTCCTGAGGGGTGCGTCATGCATTCGACTTCATTAAATATCGTTGGAGGTGATTGAATACATGTCTGGCCTTTACAATGACTCGCGGTGGCCTGCCGATTTATCGAACCAGTGCTGCTATCCTCCCAGACAAGTCTGGTACCAATTTGCCGACCCCGGAGGGATGGAAGGCTTGGTGGGCCATGGGCGCAGGAATCGATTCCACGTGCGTGTCGCAGTGGCGCCTCCAACCACTGCGTCATACCCGCCCCTATCATGGACTTACTATCTCTAATTAAATAGGGGCTCTCCGTCCATACATAATACACTGCAGTGAAATCGCTCGCTCATTGATGTGGTTAGGAGGAAGTGCGCACTGATAACTTCCATTCTCTTCGTAATCATGCGAACTCGTTCTTAATGCATACTCAGTACTTCTGTTATGCACGGAACCGTCTCTTACGCATGTCGTTACCTTTCTCATATATTTCATTTATAAACTAGAAAAATTTCATGCAATTTCTTCGGACCTAATCGTACTACACAGAACGATTTGTGGGCGTCGTTTCGTTTGATACAGGTGAATCTGTTTTTCCAACATCATTAATTCGTGTTGTAAAATTTCAAAACATTCTAGTGATGTGCGCCCATACTTCGTTTATTCAGATATCAAGAAGCGGATAACACAGTGGTAGTGATGTATGCCCGTCATCACGAGTATGTGGCTAGTTTGATTCCGCTCCGGGCCAACCAATCGTCTCATCCCTCCGGGGTGGGGAAATTGGTACTGTACTTGTCTGGGAAAACATCACCTCTCTGCAATCCAATTGGGAACCCTCCAGCCCGGCTATCTCAGGATTCCAGGGAGAATTGCTCGATCAGCATTGTATTATATTCAACATGAAATAAAATTCCTAAAGCAGCAATCAAAGCAACACATAAAATTAGATTTTCGTGGACAATGGTTGCGATAAAACGACTCGAATATGAGAAGTGCTGGGATCCACACGGTAGATATGAAAACGGGTCCAATAGAAAAAAAACAAAATAAGATATTTTGAGGAACGTTCATGAGTTTGTTGAGTTCCACTCATTCGTTGGTAAAAGTTTACAGTAAAGGTTCCTCACTAGAGCTCTAGATCCGAAATGGAATGTTTTGAGGCAGAGGAAAGGAGGCATAAGCAATACTAGCCGATCGCCTTGAAGAACAACGTCTGTGACCATTCGCATTTGCATCCATTGACAAAAACGTATGTTCATTGTTTGTCATTTGCCATTCCTTCTTTGGTAATCTTATAAGCAAAGAATCTTTATCCAATAAGTCGCATAAAATTCCTTAGAAGTGAACAAATTTTCTAGCTACGAGATGATAGTTCTGTCATGACCTTCACACAAGACTACTTCGAACGCCCACGTTTCTTGGTGCCTGTGGTCCGCTGAAGAAAACAAGTGTGTAAGTTGAAAACCAAGATTATCATGCTATGCATTGATAAAGTGTTCAAAAAGATTGGAATTACTGATTTTAGTAATAGAGAAGTCTACAAATAAAGCCCACTTACCACTTTAGGTATATTATTAACACTTGTCCCACCTTGTATAATTTTAGGTGACCCTGAAAATTCTCGTCACTTAGTAAAATCCTGATATTGCAGCTTCATTTCTACGTGATTTTGGTTCGGTTTTCAAATCTACATTGAATGGGAGAGTGGTGGTGTAATAACCAGGAACCAATAACAGGCCAATGAGGGTCTCAGGCCTGAATTTTGTTTAGCACAAGCAAATAGAACTCTGTAACGAAAAGCATGGACTGATCTTAAGCAAAATAGGGCAAAAATTACCATTATTTTTGCGGACGTTCCCGTTGGGACCTTTTGGTTGTAGGAGCACACGTTTCAAGAACCAGGCAAACATTATGCACACCATTATCGTGCTGACTGAGATGAGAATCCTGAAATTTCAGAGGTTTCTGTTAATGCCTGGCAACTTTTGTCCATGAACTGTTCACGAACCGGGAATGGCCTATACGGTACTGCTGGCCGAACGCTTTACGAAGTTGTCTGGAATTCTTCTGTCACAAACATTTGCATGGACATATCGATTGTTTGAAAAAGGAGAATATAATAGGTATCTAAGCTTGAAGGTTTATTGCTGAGATGCAAATGAGGATAGGCTACATCGAAAAAATGATGCTCATTTTAAGAAGAACAGGAGCAGCACTGGCTCGATACATTGGCAGGCCACCGCGAGTCATTGTAATGGCCAGATGTGCATTCAATCACCTCCAACGATACTTAATGAAGTCGAATGCATGGCGCAACCCTCAGGGATTGATCAACGCCGAGAGCTTCATCCTTTATTCTTTTTCTCGACAAGCTCATACTTTTAACCATTGGGGTTGCGCACTTTGTAAAAGTCAACTAGCTTTTTTGAAAGTTTTCCTATTAAAATTTTTCTTCATAGTTCTCGCAAAATCGCCTCCACTTACAACTCGAAATCTTCTCTACTTATGTTCAGAAATCTGTTGAAATCGGAATCATCATCTTCTCTTTCATTACCGCTTATTGTACGGTTTCGGTGACCTGAAATTAAAATGCCTATAAAGACGGGCAGATTTTCTTAACTTATCAGCAACGAGATGTTCGGGATAAATTCTCTTCGTGTTTTCCAGCGGCTCACAGATTCGTCTAGTTCAAAAAAAAAGTAGTGCTAAGTGTGTAGCTTAGCGCTCATGAGCCCGGTGTAATACTACAGTGAAGCAGAGGCCTTCTTTCCGAGTGGGTGAGTTCCACTCATAATTAACACCGTTTTCAACGCTATATTCATGTGCACCCAGTCGAAGTTTCCAACACAAAACATCGAACTTTCCCACTCAAAACAATCTGTCAGGTCTACTTCACTCAGTGTAATAAAAAGGTTATTTTTTCAGTGCTACTGTGATGCGTTGACGGGGACTCCATTGGCAGAGTGTAAGCTTTCAAACAAATGCGATGGCAGAGACATATTCCTTTCTAAATAAGGAACTCTATGGAAACATTTTATAGTTGTACAAATTTGTTCTCGTTTCACGTTTCTTTCATGTTGATCGTTTTTTTCAATACTTGTAATCAGTTCCTTGGATTCTCATTGGTTTTCTTTGTGGTTGTCCTGTTGTCCTTGAAATAATCTCCTGTCATGAAAAAAGAATAGACAGGAAGTAAAAGTCAACCATTGTTATTTCGACTGCAGCTCCTTCGGCTTAACAACAGGCTCCAGCTCCGATTTGTGCTCTCCATATCACTTCTGTTGACGGGTGATTGTTGAACGCATCGTTAGGGTTAAAAAAAAAAAACTGGCTGGGGGAAGGCAAAGCAGCGGCCTCAGATGATGTGGTAGACAGCACATAAGCCACCGGAAAGGGTAAGCACGCGTTCTAATCCCACTTGAGGTTCTGAATTTTGCTCACATCTCATCATCTTTATGGTTGTATCTCACATTGTACCCCGTCATGAAAAAAGGAAAAGCAGCAAATAAAGGTTAAAATATTGTGATATCTCCTAGTCATTGTCATGTAAATAAGTGGCGTTACTTAGTGCTGTGTTCGTTTGCTTTTTCATTCCAGATGGTTCTTCCACGAATGCCTTGGTATATGTTCTTTGCATTATTCCTCAACCTGCAATGTTTGTCAAAACTAACTCGATGGAGTTCCGACAGAAATTTCCAGTTTCTCCTCAGGACCGAATCCTTCAGTAGTCTTTGCACTTATGAAGACCTAAATCACGACGGTCGCTAGAGCAGATCTACAATGACTAACTGACAACTAAAATGGAAGTGACTTCTTTAAAAGATGGCTTCTTTACTACATAGAAGTTTCCCATTGAAAAAACAAAATAGCTCTTATTTTTAGCAGTTCATTCCGTTTTTACCTCATATTCTTCATCGATATAGTAGACTTTTAGCGCATAACTTCTTTGACACTGTTCTTGTATAAAAATGTTGTATTTCGACCTTTTTAGTTTCCAGCGAATCTGTAAGGATTTTGTTGAAGCCATTAGTTACTGATGTTTCCAGATTACATTAAAATCTCCCACGACCATACTCTTAAGGTTACATTACTAATAATATCGGTGCCATGTAGCGTGTGGGGCCAAGGGCGCATGTGGCGCAGTGGTTGGAGGCGCCCTTGCGACACACACGTGGAATCGACCCCATCGCCCACCAAGTCTTCCATCCCTCTGGGGTTGATAAGTTGGTACCAGACGTGTCTAGGAGCATAGCAGCACTGGCTCGATACATCGGTAGGCCACCGCGAGTCATTGTAAAAGCCAGATATGCATTCAATCACCTCCAAACGATGCTTAATGAAGTCGAATGCATGGTCCCTTCCTAAGGGATTCTTCAACGCCAAGTGCTTCGTCCTTCTTTTTACCGCTGCCATTTTCTGGATAGGTAAGGAGATTATAAGCAGGAATAAATTTAATTTACCATGTTTAACAGTGTTTAACACATAGTATAATACCACCGTACAAGAGGGAGATTATATTTCTTTCGAATATCACCCTATCTATGGTCCATGTGAAACCTAATACTTAGAAGTGCCTGCGAGACACACATAACTGTTACTTCGATTTTTGCCCCAAGGCCACCATGTCTTCTATTCCTCTGGGGTGGGTAAATTGGAATCAGGCATCTCTAGGAGGACGGTAGCACTGAGTACGGTATATGGTAGAACTCCAGTCGAGTCGATTCCGTTTGCAGTCTTATAGATAGTCGTGCGGGGGCATTTCCAAGTGTATTAGAGAGCACCAGGAATTGGGGAGTCGAGCAGTGTCTTTGCTTCCTGATAGATGGCATCATTAGCCACTGCGCTACCCTCACATGCTCGGCGCATCTCTTCAAGAAGCTCAATGCCGATAGCTTCATCCTTTATCCTTCTTACAACCTACCTAAGCAACTAAAGTCGCTGATGCGAACAAACCTTGTATCCTTTAATGATTCCATTTTTCGTCTTTGGTGGGTCCCAAACAAGCCAGAAAACAGCGTATTCGCTCTGAAATATTACTGAGCAAGTAAAGGCTGAATGGCAAGCTGCATCACATTACTATGGCATTAAAAGTTTCCATGTATAAGAAAATTTCTATGGAAGGGTGCCTAAAATATATTTAAGCCAATCTTTATGGCATGCAGCTTTTTTTATTATATAAATGGGTCATTATTTTATCTGGGCACATTTTTTAGGGTCTTCGCAATGGGTTACCGCCTCATCACGGCTAGATTTGTTCTCGAGTGTCGCGCTGCTACTTAAAGTAAGCATTTCCATTCGGAAGACCAGCTGAGGAAAAAGAATGCGAGGATTGACCGCTACCTCAATGTCGAACTGTTCACAAGGTGGTAAGCCTTCCTTCGTTTCACAGCGGTCTGCGACTTCTTACAATGATGATTCCCAGAGCTCCACCTGGACTGGCCTAGAGACTTCAGGAAACTATATATCGTGCTCTCTCTTAGCAATCGCGAGGTTGTTAAACAGCATACGTTTACTTCCATACAATAATACACATACAACACAATCGTAGCTGACGTTTCGGCAGAATCGCCTTCTTCAGAGCCACTTTTTCATCTGTCTTCCACCGAGGAAGAACAGCCGCTGAGTCGTCAGCCATATGCGACTCTGAGCGGCTGTTACATCGGCAGGCCACCGCGTAAAGGCCAGATATGCATTCAATCCCTCCAACGAAACTTAATGAAGTCGAATGCATGGCGCATCCTTCAGAGATTGATCAACGCCGAGAGCTTTATCCTATTTTTGTCCTGTGACAGAAAGGGCATACGCATTGATGATCAAAGTCAGTTTTCCCGACGAACAAAATCACTTTTAAAAAAGTACGAACGAAGCAGAAACGATGACTGGCAAGCTTAAACAACGAAGGAAAGAAGACTAGACTAAGCATAAAATGGATGAAGAGAAATTCATGAAAAACCTATAAGGCCGCCACTTTGGGCAATTTGAACCGAATGGTTCCCTGATTACCGAGACCACCTTGTATATGTGTAGAATATGTAACTTGAGGGTTCAGTGAACATTGCCAACAGCATGAAAAAATCAAAGAGAAGAATGAAGGCAGCAGGATCGCATTCCATTATCTCAAAGCCACTGACCAAGTAACGAACCCAAAACCCCGCATTCACCGTATCCACGCAACGGCCCTCTATTATACAGCAGAGACACGTACTGCTACTTCAGCAGCGCCAAAATATCAGACTGCTCACAGAGCGCATGAATAACGTCTGCTGAAATTTGACCAGTACTCGTAAGGTCTAGTTTAAAGGAGCAGCTCAGATCTTTGCAGCTTAGCCCATCTTCGGAGCCAGATTATACATCGATAACGAAAATTGGAAATTGCGCAGTAAAGTGGACTCCAAGCGAATGCGTGTTCTTGGACGACCACACAAAAGTTCGACCGGCGCTTTCGTAACATCACTCAGCTGTATCACGGATCGCTTTGCGACACAAACACATACGCCACCAGGCCACCAACACAGCACAGGAAATAGATGTGATGGGTCTGGTAATAGTTGTAAAAACGAGCTGCCCAAGTGTCCAAGTAACTAGGCATTTCTAAGGCATTGTTTTGATTTTTATAAGAATGATGGAAATGAATAGAAGAGCAATTACCGAAGTGACGTTTCGCCGAGCTACTGATGCACTTGAGACTTTTCCAGGAATACCTTGTTTGGTGACGAGAAGATACGACTCCGTGGAATAAACGACGGTTGTATTGAACATTTCCCAGTATTTCATTTTAACGAAATACATTTCTGAAAAAGACATAATTTAATGAAGGTTTTTTTGTAGAAACAGGAATTTTCAAGAAAATATATCCAACAAAAAAGTGGGAGCTAAGATTTCCGCGCATTTCTGTTACTCATCGAGGAGTCGCGGTACATGACAAGACAACTCCAAGTAATGGATGAAAGTTTACTGAAACTTTCTTTGTAGCAGCTAAGATGCTTTGCACAAATCCACTAGTAACCTTCCCGCTTCATGTTTTACTCATTTATCGATTATTTAATCACAAACTTGGGCTAGATAACCATGTTGGAGATGGTGGTTATGAGGCTATTTACAAAAGACTCGATGATTCAGTCAATGACGACGAGTACCACCTGTTGTCTGCGTGAGATCACCAATCTCTCTGGCTCAAGTAAATTTATTTTTAATCCATTCAACTAAAGAATTTGAAGCTCTGAACTGCTGAGATAGTTCCGTGTCTACAAAAGACTCGTCATTTCATTTTCTTAGATGGTTTCACATCTTTTTTATTCTTTGTAAAAAGTGTCCTACCATTCTTTATAAAATTTGTCTGAAATCAGTGTAACATACCGTAATTAGCGAGGTTGTTCAAAGTGAGTGAAATTGTCGCGTTGTAAGAAATAAGCGGTAGTTTTCGAGGTGTTGCTTTCAGAGTCTTTTCATACAAGTACAGCTGAATGTATAAAAATTGATGAGCACAGCTGTTTTATCGTCAACCATTTTTTTTGCTTAAAGAGCAACACGAAGTGTTTTTAAGTCCTCCGGAGAGATACCTTCGCTTGCCAGTCATATCTACTGCGCATACCTCACAATTCAACGGTGTCGTTGCCAAATGTTCTGGTGGCGCAAAATGCACTACAGCTTGTGTGGCTGTGATGTCACTGAACATCACTTTGCCAACTAAAAACGAGAAGTCCTTCCAAATTTCTTTATACTAGATAAGTAATTGAGTACAAGATGAGGACTACCATTATGGCTTAAGGATTTGGTGCGGTGATATAGGAAATCCGACGACATTTCTTTTCCTTTATTAAATCCAATTAATTGAAGAATATAATTTGCGTCATGGATGATATCGATTGCCTTAAACACTTGAATCATCAGTAAACATCTGCACTTCTCATAAACATTGTGAGATCAAATACCTATGGTTCGTCAAGCTATTGCAATCGGTTCGAAAGGCCATAGACCGTTTTGCGCTCTGTAGCTCAGTGCAATTCAAATAGCGATGGTCCATTTATGCTCATGATTTCTTTGAGATAATAATCCTGATCCTTCGTCTGGTACTCGTGGAATGATCCCCCAACCCCGTCCTCCGTGTTAGAAAAATCGATTTCAACTACTGCTATTTACCAAAATGTGCAAATGATTTACAACTGTTACACAGTTGCTAGGGACGCGTGTGCCTAAGTGGTCGGGGGCCCCCTGCCACATGCATGGGGTCGATTCCCACGCCCGTGGCTCACCAAGCCTTCCATCCTTGCGAGGCCGGCAAATTGGTACTGGATTTGTCTGAGAGGCTCAGTGCAATTCAAATAGCGATGGTCCATTTATGCTCATGATTTCTTTGAGATAATAATCCTGATCCTTCGTCTGGTACTCGTGGAATGATCCCCCAACCCCGTCCTCCGTGTTAGAAAAATCGATTTCAACTACTGCTATTTACCAAAATGTGCAAATGATTTACAACTGTTACACAGTTGCTAGGGACGCGTGTGCCTAAGTGGTCGGGGGCACCCTGCCACATGCATGGGGTCGATTCCCACGCCCGTGGCTCACCAAGCCTTCCATCCTTGCGAGGCCGGCAAATTGGTACTGGATTTGTCTGAGAGGATAGCATCACTGGTTCGATACATCGGTCGGTCTCTGCGAGTCATTGTATAGGCCAGATATGCTTTCAAACACCTCTAAACGATACCCAATGAAGTTAAATGCATGGCTCATCCTTCAGGGTTAATCAACGCCAAGAGCTTTATCTTTTTATCCTTTTACACAATCGCTTGCAAAAAATCCCAGTCATTCTTGGAATGAAGAGCATGACATCTAGGGGTATAAAAAACAATGTCACAGCCACAGTGAGCAGACTGCGCCTCTATCGTTACCAAAGAATTTATAAGAAGAGAGAAACACGGCTAGACGAGATCTGCAATGAAATCACTGCAAGTAATGAACGTCTGCTACAGGAGATCCTTGAAAGGTTGCTCATGACTGTTCTGGAAAGAACTCATGACAAGAAAGAGAACTAATGTAAAGAAATGACATAATCTTTACAAGTTGGAAGTTTCATTAGCGGCCGTATTTAACGGAAAAAAGGTTTATGCGACGCCAGATTAAGGAGTTGTCTCGGCAACAAATGAGTCCTAATCCTTTGCTTTCAGCATCTATCGCACCTATCACAAATGTTGCCATCGAGAACATATAGCAAAGAGTTGCTCAAAGACTACACAAACAACGTTATCGTCTGCTACGTTGCATTTCTAGCGATGAAGTGCACTAACTGCTCAGAACCCACGAGAAGTTACGCTTTAAAAGATAAAGATTCCAAAGTACTGGAGAACTGTGCACAAGTTTACGTTCGCTGAAAAACTTGATCGAAAGAGTCCAGCTAACATGGTCCCACTTTGAACGTACTTTGCAAATTGTTCAAATCTTATCATCGAGGAGAACCGTGGACTATCGGTGTAATCAACTGGAAGAAAGACTTAGTTGTGATGTTTGGTTACATCCGAAGAAAGAGCAAAACTGCAGAATTCACGTGGAGCATCATTTACAGTCTAGATCATTCATTGTTGATTACGATGATGTTAGAAGGGTTGACAATGCCAAAGAGAAAGTAGTCCTTTTTGTGTGTCATAGCTACGGGATAGAACCGCTGTGCATAGGAAAAGCTGCGACTACTATCGTAACTGCACTACATCTGCATGGCGCTTTCATTATCCTCTCGGTATTCCCATTAGATAGTTGGAACTCCCTACACCTCCAGACCTCTTCATCTACACATTGTGATTAGGTGTTGAAGTCAGGGTTAAAGAAAGAGCTGGGATCAAAAACGAGGAAAAATCGTGGTTTGAGAGGAGACAAAACTATCACTATTCATTATGCTCCAAGCTTATATCATTCTTCTGAGTGAATTAGCTACAGGTACCACCTCTTCTCCTATTAGTTGTCAAGTGATTGGAGCGAGTAGCAGTGAGTACATCCGCCCATTCTCGTGTTGTGGTTGTCCGCTCAAGAAACACACTTAACTCAAGGTTTCATTTGAGGTTCTTTCTCACGATATTGAAGAAACAATATCTTAAGAAAGAACCTCAAATGAAACGTGGTATACCTTGAACCACTTCCTATGTAGGTCATAGTGCATAAAGAATAAAGCTCTCGGCGTTGATCAATCCATGAGGGATGTGCTATGCATGCGACTTCATGAAGCATCGTTTGGCGGTGATTGAATGCATATCTGGCTTGTACAACGACTCCGGTGGACTTATCGAGCTAGTTCTGCTATGCATGGTAGGCCATTGGCGTGGGGTTCAACTTCATGTGTGTGTTGCAGGGCGCCTCCGATCACCGCCACATGCGCCGTTACAGATCGTAGCACTTCATCCAATATCTCTGACTGAATCGACATTCGGGTTGCAACCTGTTTTCATAAACGAGCGCAAATCCATCTGTTTCTGAATATGATTTTTCGGAAGGTATGCATCGTAGTGCAGACCAAAAGCACAACTGCTGGATCGATCCCTTTCTCAGGGCAAGTAGGCGATCGTTTTTGCTCTGCATTTCGCCGTTATATTTGTCGTGTGAGCACAAAAACAATGGACAACGCTTCCTGTAGAGCGAAACAGGATGTATAACAGTGTCTATTGCAGTGAGCTTCCAAAATGTAGCCATTGCTCAAAGCAAATTTCATCGACCCATAAACGCGTAGGCGTTTCAATTGGTTGACCCTGAACGAACGAATTAATGTCCAAGAGCTCCGAGGTGAATAAAACTATTTAGCCGAGGATTAAAAGGCAACTTAAACCTAAAATGATGCTCTAGAAATCGCTTTGCACATAAATTAAAAATTGTGATCTACCGTCCTCCTGATTTTTCTAATTCTAGTTAGTGAAGGTGAAGACGTAGTTCAACATTCTTACCACATGGTGAGTGCCTTTTTGGATGGACACATCCATCCATTTTGGTGGATACGTCGGCTTTCGATAACTGAACAACATGTTTAAGAGACATATGAAGCAGAGTGACCGACATATCGGTATTCGAATTAAAACTGCCGTCTGTACAACCACAACGTTGATGAGATATTTGCAAAACTCTGGACCGCGGGTGTCCATGTTGGGGAACGAACGCGCTATTATCCTTTCTGGGGGAGTAACGCGTTCACCACCACACCATGCGGGTCCTTAATTTCGCCCGTCTCTCATATAGTTTCTATCGTTCAGTGCCATTAGCAGTTACCCGTCAACGGGATTCATCTGTGGAGCCCAAATCGGCATTGAACTCAGTTAAGCTGAGGCTGTAGTTCTTTGCTCATATTTTGCAAATATCTCAGCAACGTTGTGGTTGTATTTCGCTTAGTAACCTGCCATGGAAATTGTAATGGGAAGAAAAACTGCCGTCTGTATCAATAGAAGAACATAAATGACTGGAAAAATGTTCCACTGTTTCCAAACTAACGAGAGTTTGTAGCTTAGAAAGTGTTCTTCGCAACTCTCATCCCACGCTAAATACAGCTTATGACCAGCATCATAGACGATAGTGAGCTCCAGGCTTGACCATTGGTAATTAGGGAGCAGGACTAACCCTAAATGAGGTATTAAAAAAATTGTCGCTTTCGATCTGTTTTTAGAGCTCCATGAGCTTTCTGTAGTTTTGATTGTGTTAGTTTGGCATTCTACACAAATCTTCAGCTAAAATTGTTCACCTAAGAAGTGATGATGGCAGTGATTATGGCATAGAAGATTATGAAGTGGCACTAAGGATTATGCTAAAATGACAAAAGTTTGGACTGGTTAATGACGACTGCCGATAAGCAGAAGAGTTATACCTACTCCCTAATTTTCAAGAAGAGCAAATTCCAAAATGTCCTAACCGTCGTTGTTATTTTTTATGCCTTATCCTATGGCTGGAGATTCCCACTGAACTTATATTCTATTTGAACAAAGGCTGCCTTCATCCATATTTCGATATAAAGGGATTTAATTTGACAGTTAAAATTTAGAGGTGTAAAGATGTAACATGGTTAAGCTATGACAGTATGTGCTACGCTTTCACCTTCATGGAGTATCGTAAAGGTGACTGAATGCATATTTGGCGTTTACAACCACTGGCTATGTCAGCCCAATGTATCAAGTCAGTGCTTTCATCTCCCAAGCTAGTCTGCTGCCATTTTCTCTTCAGAAGTAACAAATTTGATGAACCATTAGTGTTGATTAGACAGACGATTGGTGTTTAATGCCTTACAGAAACCAAGTGTTAAAATCCGATGCATCTGATTATCACGAGATTTCTAAAGGATAAAGCTCTCAGCATTGATCAATCCCTGAGGGATGCGCCCCGCATTCTACTTCATTCAGCATCGTTTGGGGGTGATTGAATGCATAACTGGCCTTTACAATGACTCGTGGTGGCCTACCGATGTATCGAGCCAGTGCTGCTATCCCGCCAGCCAAGTCTGACACCAATTTGCCGACCTTGGAAGGATGGAAGGCTTGGTGGACCGCGAGCGCGGTAATCGATTCCACGTGTGCGTTGCAGGGCGCCTTCGACCACTGCGTCCATGCGCCCTTACAAAAGTATCAGTTGTTCAAAAACGCCGCGTATAAAATAGCTGTTTTCAAAGAAACTTCCATGACTGTCTGTCTACCGACGATCATCTTCAACGGTTTCAACATTGCTATCCATATCATGTGGTTAACTATAAGGTCAATAAATTAAGGAACAACTTCTTAAGCCTAGAGTCTCATAAACGGGGCGGGTAGCACAGTGGTAGTAATACCTGTCACTAGAAGCATGTTGCTAATTCGATCCCGCTCTGGGTCAACCAAGCCTGTCATACTTCCGAGGTCGGGATATTGTTATCGGAAAAAAATCGCTTTCTACGGTCCACTTCGGAACGCTTTAGCTCGATTATCTTAGGACTCTAGGGATAATTGTTTGACAAGCATTCTAAAAAGTCAAAATAAAATGGAAATCCTCAAGCAGCGACCGAAGCAACACGTAAAATTGGAAGATCTTTGTGGACAACGGATGCGAAAAAAGGAAGCGAATGTGGGAAGTGCTGGAATCCACACAGTAGACATGAAGATGTGTCAAATAAAATAAAATAAAAATTAAGGATTTTATAAGGCTTATGCGAAACCACCTACGACTTCTCAATTTTCCTTTATCCGCTGGTTTGCTACGTAAATTCGCCCTGCCAGGTTCCTAGCGTTTACAGGTATGTTAAACCTTGCTTGTAGTGATTTTAGTAATTTCTGTTTGTATTTCTCTCTAAGGTACAGCTTTTCTTCCTCTCGTTTATTGTTTTGGATAAATGTAATTGGATAATGAATGAAAACACTAATAGTGCAGAACCGGATTTTACGTAGTCGCTTTTTCCGTATCTATTGGCGGCTTGTATCCGGAATTCAACTGTCCCCCGTCTGCTGTGGAAGGAATAAGTGACGTTGCAACAAAGCTGAACTCGGATAGCTCACGTCAGATTTGGTGCTTTTATAGTTCTCATTACAATGATAATGCAAATTCTTACCAGATTGTTATAAATTGGCAGATAATTACCATTTTTTTGTGCAATTTCAAGAGCGTACCTGAAAGGGGCTTGATACTAAACTCTGAGCGGATTTCATTAGAGCCCATCAAACTTTAAGCTATGAGATATCAGCAGTGAAACAGTTCAGAAATCTGCGAGACTCTTTAGATAACTCAGCAAGGCCGAAGAATTGTGCGGACAATACCGATTTGCGCTCCCCAGATCATTCCCGTTGACAGGTGATGGCTTATGGCACCGTTAGAGTAAAAAAACTGATTGAGAGAATGCAAAGCAAGAGCGTCAGTGATGCAGTGGTTAACATGTATGCTCCTGGAAAGGGTAATCGCTGGTTCAAATCTGGTCCAGGATCCAAGTTTTGCAAGTAACTCAGCAACACTGTGGTTCTATTCCACAGGAAAAATCTTCCGTGAAAAATAATAGGTAGCATACAAAGAGTTATATTGAAGAATTTGTTGACTTAATATTTGAAAAGATAGCACACACCTCGAAAGAAAAATTCAGAGTGACTTATTGTACTAGTTGAGAAATTACAAAACTCGTTTTACTATGTAACATTTAAAATCGATTCCACTAAACAACGATACCACTCTTTCATGGATGCTTTCGATTTCCACGAAATATAAAGTTTTGAGTCGTTTTTCACATCTATGAAGGGGCGCACTACGAAATCCATAGGAGCAATTGGTTTTTTCCCTATAAAACAAAAGTTAGCCCTTCAACAGGCACTCATTTTTAACTCCTAAGACTATTTAAAAAAGATCTCAATATCAACATCGGTGGAAATATCCATTTGATGAAATGTGTCTATTCCAATATTTATTTCCCTCAATAATTTTCAATTTTCCTCATCGTGGCTGATGATGTTCAATATCGACAGTGGAAATCGGTGTCCTATACGGTTTCCCATGCTGTGTGACGTCGGGAGATTCCATCTGGAAATCTACCATGGAAGAACTATTGCCTCCCAGTGCAAGGCACTTCCACCATTGGAGAAGAAACTTACCTATAACTTCAAAAATTTTCCAGAAAACCACGAGAGCTGCTAATTACTCGCGCTAGTGACTTGCAAACGATGTGAGAAGAGATTCTTGCGAATGCAAGGAAACCCTTTTATTAAACCTGCGTCAAATCGGCAAAGCAGAAAGTGTGGTAAACTCACCCAAATATTTGCAAACACTAACTAATCCAGTATTCGACTGACATGTCCATTGGCGCACTTTGTCAAATTAAGAACGAGCCCAAGGAGAGCCCATTTAGAACGAAAAGGTTTGATTTATTGTCGTTAGCGTGGAGAATGCACCAACACCCTGGTTAAGGGTTTAGTCATATCAACAGAGTATTCCAAAATTGTGTGCGTCATGTGGCTGTGACGAACGCATTTCTGTGAAGCGACTCCACCTTTCGTACGAATTAAGAAACTTGACCAATCTTGTCTCCGTCTCAATTTAATAATAGCAGAAAATTTCTTATATCAATGGGATTGTGCAGACGTGTCGACTATCTTGAAATGAGAGCTCACAGTGTGATAAATGAAAAAGCTAAAGGATTAAGCTCTCGGCGTTGATCAATCTCTGAGGATGCGCTATGCATTAGACTTCATTGAACATCATTGGAGGTGGCTAAATGCATGTCTGATTCTTGAAATGACTCATCGTGGCCTACCGATGAATCAAGCTAGTGCTGCTATAGCACTAATCATGTCCGGCGCCAGGATCGATCCTGTGTGTTGCAGCGCGCCTCCAACCACTGCACCACACGTGCTACAGAGTGTATGAAAGGAGATGTTACTAATAAAACAAAACCGACACTAAGAGTGAACGTACTCGTAACTTTTGGATTGAATTGAAAAGTGCCGACGCACCCGATCCTTTTTCATTATCTGGAGACGCTAAGTCCATGTTGACAAAGAAGTGTGAAGAAATCAACAGAAGGGTTGCAATGACACACATTCTGGAAAGTTTTTTCTACAACAAGTTGTCATCCAGAACTGTCGCCTTCGTGATGTGAACGTCTCTTTGCAACCTCATGTGCCCTTAAATGCTACACAAAACAATAACGATAGCTTGCGTTTACTGCTGGCTCACCTTTAAAGAAAACCGCCTCGAATCATTGTTGCAAGATAAATAAATAGATAATCGTTCCTCAGAGGTGCGTATGTTAAACATGTAAAAACGAGAAACTAAAAGGTAAACCTTGATAATGTTAACTATTCTATTTACTACCTATCATGTATGATACAACCGCAATGATGCTGAGATATTTGCAAAACTCCGGACCACAGGTGTCTGCGTTGGGGAACGAACGCACTATTACCCTTTCCGAGGACTAATGCACTGACCACCACATCATGCCGGCGCTTCGTTTCGCTTATCTCTCAGCTACTTCTCTATCTACCAGTGCCATCGGCAATCACCTGTCAACGGCATTGATCTGGGGAGCACACACATCGGCATTGAACCCAGTTCAGCTGAGGGTATAATCGAAATCACAATGTTAACTTTTTTTAATTACTTCGTATTACCTAGTTCTTTCCATCCAAGCGGTAAAAAGCATAAAACATGTTGTTTATAGAATTTTACATCTCTTATTGAACATAGAAGAATTGAATTTAGGTAAATAAGTGCAGCACTTTAGAAAACATTCAGATATTCCATTTCGAACAGGCTGTAGGTGAGACAAATTCGGAGACATTGCAAAACATCTCTGTCTGCTTTCTCCTCAAAAATGTTATAGAACCAATGGCTGCAAAGCTCAGCATTTAAGAAATAAATAAACACAGAGTTCAGCTAGTATGATCACCTGCTCGAGGTGGGCACAGCGTCAGTTAGTACGGTCGACAACTACACACAAGCAAGAATTCTTAGTGTTGCTTGTGATTGCTGCAGCATGAAGACCGCTACGGACAGACGAACTGATTGACTCGAATAATTATGTCGTCCTGCTTCATTTGTTACTATAAAACGGATGTAACGAAAGCTCGGGTATCTGCTTTCTATGGATTGAAATTCGGCCTATGGTCATTCAAAGGACGGTTGTATCTGGCTGGAAAGCGGTTCTTCGTTCTGTGTAAAAGGCACCCCATTCGAGACAAACACTCCTCATCTTCGACCACTATACGAAGTTTTCAGCTGACACCTGCCAAAGTACTAGGAGAAATCTATCCAACCTCCACAAAGGTGTTTCGCTCAAATGATCAGTAATGATACACATTGATTAGAGGTTGACGCGCTAAAGCGTTTCGATAAGGACTGTAAAAAGTGGTTTGTTCCCGGAGAAGTCCGGCACCAATATCCCTCCCTCCGAAAAATATCACTACAAGCTTCGTTGGCCCGGAGCCGGATCGAATTAGCACCATGCTCCTGATGACGACCATAACTGCCACTGTGCTATCCGCCCAATAAAAACGGAAAACATTACTTCTACGTTGCTTAGAGCATGTCTAATTAATGTTTTAGCGGAACAAATTTAGAAAGAGTAGAAGATGGAAGTGCAAGATTTAAATTTCCGCTAACCCAATGTATTGTGGAACGTCTGGGTTAGTCATTACCTACGTTTGGTGAATGTAGATTTGTCGGAAACCTACTTTAAGGGTTTAATAAAGTTTACGAGCAAAATTTGTAATAGTTATAGTGAAGTTATAAGAAAACCATGAATATCTGTTTTCTTATGTATAATCTTCACCTTCTCTCCCTATTCCGTGGTACTCTTCATGTGAATCACAATAGAGTCTCATCAAAAGCTTTAGTTCTAATTCGTGAAAAGGCGGTGCTTTTTTACGATCTTTCATAACGGAACTACTGACTTTAGCAGTTCAACGGCCGACTTTGTCACCATAACGAACTAAATAGGGAGATCGTCGAAAATGGCCTGGATTAACCACGGCAATCGGGAAGATTTGTGGGACACTGGCTCAAACAATCTCCTGTCGTGTACCCTAATTTCTTCCAAATGTTCTACACTGTCGCCGTCATCGTCAAAGAATTGGTGAAGTATCAATCACAATCCGTCGGTTACAGTATTTTCCATAATCGTTGCACTTAGTCAACGTTTTGCGCTCCTGTTTTCACAAGCTAAGTTCTGTTTTTCTGTTAGGAATTTCATATGGAGTTTTATAAACCTGTTAGTCCAATTAATCGAAATTGCTTAATGCACATGAAGACGCACGTTATGTAGTACTTAAAGGTGACTTCACGAGCTTCGGCACTGTTCATGTCCTGGTGGAAAACAGTTATTAGCGACATACCCTCGCGAATTTGGAACAGAACACTGTTTTCGAGATCCATTGCACGACATCTTTATCGCGATCATCTGTTGTAGAAAAACTTCGAAATGAGGTTGCCAATCCCTATGGGAAGCGCAATGGATTCGACTTCACCACTAAACATCGTAGAAGTGACTAAATGCTTATTCGAACTCGACAGTTACTTTCGCTTTCCAGCTGACAAACCATGTCAGCGCTCTTATTCCCCTAGACAAGTTTCGCACCGATTTTCCTCCGTCAGATAAGCTTAGCCTCGTTGACTAATTGAACGGGATCGCACAAATGAACATATACTTGTGGCAGGGGCTCATTTCCACTATGCCACACGAGTCGGCGTTACCAGTCTTGTATTGGAGAATTTTAAAGCAATGAGTTGATGAATCGATAGGTGCCCTGTTGTCACTGCATATAGCCCATTTGCATTCAATCACTTCTACGATGACTTCTGCGAGTCCAGTGGACGTTGCGCAACTGAGGGATTAATCAACGGCGAACGCTTTATACCTTTAGATGCTGAACACAAGAAAAAAAAAGTAGAAAATAAAAAGCCCTAGATGAAAATCGCATTGCAGTCAATGGAATAGGCGAAAGATCTTATGTTCTCATAAGCAACATAAGCAAATTCATTACATTTGCTTTAATTAAGCAGAACAATTTTGGCTTACTATTTATTGCCTTTTCTTTTTAATGGCAAGATATATATATATATATATTGTAAAATATAACTTCAATTATGCTGAGATATTTGTAAGACTTCGGACCGCAGATGTCTGCTGTGGAGAACGAACGCGGAATCGTCCTTTCCGGGGAGTAACGCGTTCACCACCACACCATGCGGGTCCTTAGTTTCGCCTGTCTCTCAGCTAGTTTTATCGATCAGTTTCATCAGCAATCACCTGTCAACAGGATTGATCTGGAGAGCTCACATCGGCATTGAACCTAATTTAGCTGAGGCAAAACACTTAAGACTCTATGATGTCTTGATGCGCAGTTTCTAATGCCATTCTATAATGTATGAATTATCTCTAGAACATTAAAATTTCCGCAGAAGTTTTACATCGAGTTGAGCAGACTTTGACGATCCACGTGAGTATCACTTGTTTAAGATGAGAACGGCGGTGCTGGTGCTGAACCTGTTGCCTCACACGCTCTCCTTTTTTATCACCCTACGAGATGCAGGATGTGAGTGCAGACTGTGTGTTCTACCGCCAATCTGCCCTGCGATTCCCACTTGTCCACCGGTACAACGGTGTGATTCCGTGGTCAGTGAATAAGCATAAATTTATAGCCGACTTGAGAAAACAAAGCTGAAACATAGTTCTTTATATTCTTTGTGAACCAACACGAGATGTCACTTCTTTATTCACGAACAAGCTGACGGTTCGGCGGATTTCGCCTTCCTCAGACCCGGGAAAAGTGAAGTTGACCGCAACCTACCGAAAACGCTAAACCAAGATTTCAATCACTTTGAACATAGAGTAGCTTCTTCGAACATTTACCGCTTTCTATGAGTCTACCACCGAATATGTCATTTAGAGACCAACTACACAAAGTTCACATGGAAGCGTATCCGCTATGTTCATCTTGTATGTTCTATGTTCGTGAACAACTCTTGTGTGTGACCTAACTCTTGGATGTGATGAAAAAAGAAAATTTGTCCACTACCTATCCACGATGGTATTAGCGTTCGTAACGATTTTCTTTATAATAGTTAAAGTGTAGTTCTGTGTCTCTTCTACTTTTTATTGCCACCGATTCCATCCCATGGTCAAAAAACGCCTTTTCGTAAGTATGCACGTTGAGAACACCTATCCATCGACCGGCCCAGCATTTGTGTTCGGCAAGCTGTCGATTGACTACAAAAGTTTGGAGAAAAGCTCAGTGTGCCAAAAATAGGACTGAAAAAATTGTGCTCATTGAGGTCGAGATTACGGTACGAAACGTACAGCAGCATAGATATGGAAATCAACGGCCACGGTCCTTAAAGGGTTAACACATGTCGTTGACAGGATGCTGTGGTACTTGCATGTGCAAGAAGAGAGAGCGTTGTAAAAGAAGTGAAAGTCCTGCGAGAAGAATGTGTAAAATTAAGGTTGAAAAGCAAAAAGAATGATAAATTCAGGAGCGGAAGAAAAGTCGATCAAAACGCGACATATCAGACCACGTGGTGAAGATCGATTCAACGTGCAACAGCGAAGATTTAAGAGCGATTATAATCGAAGTATGATGCAGCACATTCATTAGTCAGTCTCGATCGAAAGCAAATAGAAGCAGGTCGACAATTTTCTTTATAGAATATTGATCGTATGACAGCCGTATCAAAGCGTCAGATTCTAGCTGAGACCAAAAGACGTCTCATTGGGAGGTACGAACTTCACAACGTTAGCTGGTCAAGTAAGCACAACTGTAGAAGATTATCTAAGACCTACTTACGGTAGAAAATCTCGCATGGTTGGTAAAAATGCAAGATTTAAACGATTTAAGGAGCGATATCTAGAACATTGTCAAAAGAATGAAGGATAAAGCTCTTGGCGTTGATCAATCCCTGAGGAATGCGCGATGCATTCGACTTTATTAAGTATCGTTGGAGGTGATTGAATGCATATCTGGCCATTACAATGACTCGCGGCTAACGATATATCGAGCCAGTGGTGCCATCCTCCCAGACAAGTCTGGTACCAATTTGCAGACCCCAGAGGGATGGAAAGCTTGGTAAGCCATGGGCGCGGGAATCAATTCCACGTGTGTGTCGCAGTGGCTCCTCCAGCCACTGTGCCACACGCGTCCCTATGGCATTGTTACGGTAAAAAATGCCATATAGTTGGTGAAAGCGCGAGATTTAAGCGATCTAAAGGACGAGATACAGATGTTCATCTGGTTCCCAAACATGTTCACGTTGAGGATTACGAAAACATTCTATCACGCTACAGCACTTGTTCTATTTCGAAGTGTTTTTAAGCTGAGAGATTTCCTCTTGTTTGAAATTGCAATCAAAAATAATTTAGTGGACATTTGTATCTCACGGAAGGTCGTAGCGTGGAATAAAGCTCGTGCAAAACCTATAATTCTAGTAGAGATAAAGCACAATTGATTAAGACATAAAGAGTTCGTTGAGGTGAGGTGTAATACAGCCAAAGCGAGTTCATAAACATACTGTTTTAGGTTTCTTTTTAATAAAGTTGAGTTGAGTAGCGTTGATTTCCTTGATGATACGACATACTACTAACGACTTGGTTAGATACATTAGGCAAACCGAAGCGTTCAGGTACAATGTGATCTGTGCTCGTGCCGATCTTTCATACATCGCTAATACTGAAGAGTTTTGTCAGCAAACCGTCGGAGACGTCACCTGTTTTGTCTTCAGACAACTTTCAGATTCGATTTAAGCAAGCATGACATGAATCGAGGGAGGTACGAACTTCACAACGTTAGCTGGTCAAGTAAGCACAACTGTAGAAGATTATCTAAGACCTACTTACGGTAGAAAATCTCGCATGGTTGGTAAAAATGCAAGATTTAAACGATTTAAGGAGCGATATCTAGAACATTGTCAAAAGAATGAAGGATAAAGCTCTTGGCGTTGATCAATCCCTGAGGAATGCGCGATGCATTCGACTTTATTAAGTATCGTTGGAGGTGATTGAATGCATATCTGGCCATTACAATGACTCGCGGCTAACGATATATCGAGCCAGTGGTGCCATCCTCCCAGACAAGTCTGGTACCAATTTGCAGACCCCAGAGGGATGGAAAGCTTGGTAAGCCATGGGCGCGGGAATCAATTCCACGTGTGTGTCGCAGTGGCTCCTCCAGCCACTGTGCCACACGCGTCCCTATGGCATTGTTACGGTAAAAAATGCCATATAGTTGGTGAAAGCGCGAGATTTAAGCGATCTAAAGGACGAGATACAGATGTTCATCTGGTTCCCAAACATGTTCACGTTGAGGATTACGAAAACATTCTATCACGCTACAGCACTTGTTCTATTTCGAAGTGTTTTTAAGCTGAGAGATTTCCTCTTGTTTGAAATTGCAATCAAAAATAATTTAGTGGACATTTGTATCTCACGGAAGGTCGTAGCGTGGAATAAAGCTCGTGCAAAACCTATAATTCTAGTAGAGATAAAGCACAATTGATTAAGACATAAAGAGTTCGTTGAGGTGAGGTGTAATACAGCCAAAGCGAGTTCATAAACATACTGTTTTAGGTTTCTTTTTAATAAAGTTGAGTTGAGTAGCGTTGATTTCCTTGATGATACGACATACTACTAACGACTTGGTTAGATACATTAGGCAAACCGAAGCGTTCAGGTACAATGTGATCTGTGCTCGTGCCGATCTTTCTTAAGCTGAGAGATTTCCTCTTGTTTGAAATTGCAATCAAAAATAATTTAGTGGACATTTGTATCTCACGGAAGGTCGTAGCGTGGAATAAAGCTCGTGCAAAACCACATTATAATTCTAGTAGAGATAAAGCACAATTGATTAAGACATAAAGAGTTCGTTGAGGTGAGGTGTAATACAGCCAAAGCGAGTTCATAAACATACTGTTTTAGGTTTCTTTTTAATAAAGTTGAGTTGAGTAGCGTTGATTTCCTTGATGATACGACATACTACTAACGACTTGGTTAGATACATTAGGCAAACCGAAGCGTTCAGGTACAATGTGATCTGTGCTCGTGCCGATCTTTCATACATCGCTAATACTGAAGAGTTTTGTCAGCAAACCGTCGGAGACGTCACCTGTTTTGTCTTCAGACAACTTTCAGATTCGATTTAAGCAAGCATGACATGAATCGATTCTTCCGCATTGTCGTCGTTACTCTTTCTATAAATATCATTATTACCAGCTATTTTCTGTCTTCGAAATCACAATGTTATCATTTTAATTACTGTCTGTTACAATTTTTCACGTCGAGGTATTATGAGTGATACAACCACAGTGATGCTGAGGTAATTGTAAAAAATTGTTATTTGTGAAATAATTAGCTGAGAGACAGGTGAGACGAAGGACGTGCATGATGTGGTGGTAAGACACCAAAATGGGTAATAGCGCACTTGTTCCCCACCGCAGACCCTTGCGGTCTGGAGTTTTGCAAATATCTCAGCACCCTTGTGGTTATTTTGTCTTTGAAAACCACATATACTTATTTCCGCATTATTTTTGTATGAATTACCTTGAAATAAACTTGACACTTGACACTTGAATGGCCCGTCTTTACTGATTGTGCGGACCCCAGCATATTCACCATTGTTCGGAGATTTGCTGGTTAAGCCATTGTGGTTCCATGGAATCCCGAGCTCAGACTGGCCAAAGTGTGTCCCAGGTCTTGACCACCACGTGCAGTCGCAACCCTTGTGAATCATGGAGATTTTCCAACATTCGACTTTGATACCAAGACGGTGAATCCTCGTATTGGTTTACTGCTAGCTGGGCTTCCTGATGGAAACACCAAACTATTTCTCAGCTGGAGAGGCCCTGACGGGGAGACGAATGTACCGCTGTATATCGCAGTCCAACTCTCGGAAACAACTCCCAGCCAAGATGAGGCAGTGAACCGTTGGGAGGAGGTACTTTACAATGAATCGAAAAAAGTTCGACTACTTCTTTGTTAACGAACTTTTCACATGGTTTTTCAGTAAATAGCATCTCGACGGCGAACAGTAATCTTAACCGTGAAGAAGATGCCACCATTGTAAGGGACGAGAACTCGTCGATTGCCGTGCATGTCGATCTTCACATTTTCTTGAAGAAGAGCAACTTAATTATGGCCATGTATATTGCAAAATGGATTAATCAGCAAGCGAGATTCTTGCAAAAACGCTTTATCCAATTTGCACCTTTCCGACTCGCCGAAGGCCCAAGCATGGGTTATGACAGTGGAGGGGAATTGCTTTACGGAACTCGCGGTTAATTCAGACTTTTCATTAGTCCAAAGGCCTTCTATTCATTAGCCACACTTAACGTCTGAGTCTTTACGATCGTTTTTGCAATCTTGTTACCTTTCCATCTACCATCAAGCTGCGTCGAAATTGAAATCGGTGAGCCTCACCCGCGCTATAAGAAGTCACACGGAACCGGATGAAAACCATCGTTAGAGACATAAAGATTTAATGATATTTAATCGTGTTTACCAAATCGACGAGAAAGTATCTATCGTAAGTCACAATTCAAGAAATTCTTCTATGGGTTTCGTATGCGAAAGTTGTCATAAGGGCGTTAAAAAAGCATATTTTGAAAGTGAGAGAGAGAAATTTTCATCAGAAACTCTCCAGCTAATATGCCAGCTTGAAACAGCACTCAGTAAGAAACTCAACAGTCAACGTACAACTCAGATGCATATAAATGCATCGCTTTCTTGTTCAGCAATAGCGAGGTTGCAATGCAGCATGCATTTACTTCTATACGAAAACTCGTGCAATACAACAGTAGCCGATGTTTCGGCAGTAGTCCCTTCTTCAAGGCCTGGAATAATGTATTGATAAGCAATTTGCTAAATTAAATGCTTTAATAACCCATACAGAAAGACGAAAATCTACATGGCAATCACACGCTCAACAGCTTTTCGAAAACCCACCGTTTTTACGTGCCTTCCACTGACGAAGAACTGCTGGTTAAAGTCGCATATCACTGATGACTGCACCACCCCACATCAAAAATCGACGCGATGATATGGGGTTAATACGCGTGTGGTTTCTGGGAATTCTTCTCTGCTAATCATTGTAGGATTTCTGGCTTTTAACCAAAAATCCTCAAGAAGTTTGCGCGTTGGTGTTTTGGCACTCTGTGTGACGACAGTGATTTTTATGCCTTTTTTATGTCTCCGCTATGCTTTTGTGTCCTATGCGTCTCTAGTGGGATACTTTGTCTTGTTTTCCATTTGCCATTTAGGTGTTCTTTCACACGGATACGTAAAGGTCTGTCCGTTTCGCCAACATATTCACCTCCACAAGTACCACAAGAGATCAGGTATATCGTACTTAAGCTCATGCAGTCACTGTCCTGCCATGAGGGCAAGCTACGCAATTCTGTGTTTTAGATAGACAATCATACAGGCGGTTACGAACCAACTGACGACAAAGGGTAAGCGGTGGTATTTCTGCGCTTGCATTCAATTCCTCTATACCTGACCTTCTTAAGTAAGCACCATTTCATAAGTACACCTACTTCATCGCTAATGAAGGGAAGCACGAAGAGGATTTTTTTTGATCAACTATTTCTGGGGCTTCGCCCTCCTTGTAAACCAACCTCGTAAAGTTGCTATTTCGTAGCCATTGGAGATGGCTATTTGCCGAGCCATGTCTTGCGATTCTCCCTTTAGTTCCCTACTTATGCACACAGAGGTGGCTATTTGAAGCATGTTTCTCACAAGCGCCCTCTTTGTGTGTGAAGGGTGGGAAGAAAGGAAATTAACCAGATTGTTTTATTACCCTGTTTTTAATACCATTTTGCCATGTAACCACTATCTGATAAGTTAATCTGAACGTCAAGAAATGGAAGCCAATTTTCCACCGGTTTCGTCCAGGTGAATTTAGTGCACTCTGACTACTTATTCAATAACTCAAAGCATTTGTCCATCTCCTTTTGAGTAAAGAAGATGACAATACAATCATCGATATATCAGCAGTAGAGTAAGAGTCGGAGATCGTTGATGGGGCTTTTATTTCACACATAAACACACCGGTGAGACTTGGTGCCAGCCGCTGTCGAATTCCCAGCCCACTAATTTAGCGTAATATTTTCCACAGCATCTGAAAATCGAGCACTTTAGGCGCTCTCTTAAGAGAGCCATAAGCTTCTGAATATAAAAGCCATGCATATTTATTCCTCCTTGTTCAACACGAAGCTCGAATATGGCCTCCAATGCGAAGTCATTCGATAAGTTGGTGTAAAGCGCGGAAGCGTCGAAGTATTCCATTACGTTATTGGGAGACACGATACATCGTCGTTCTAGAAATATTTCGCTGATCGTGAGGTGAACCCAAATATGGTTAAGCAACTGGGTAAGTATTTGCCTTAGAAACCATGTTTTTCTATTCGTAGGTCCGTCTACACATCAGATAATGGGTCTAACCTTATAGGATGATGGATTGGTTGACGCAAGTTCATCAGCTGATGCTAATTTATGTGTTTTAATTAGAAAATATAGAATGGGACATGTTGGTTTATTAATCTTAAAGTGTTAAATAACCGATGGTATCCTTTTCCGGTTTATAGGCGATAACGGTTAACGTCACTGAGATGTTTCTTCGTTATCTTAACAAATAACTAGTGAGGAATAACTACGAACTCCCCTCACCCTATCACTAATTATGAGAGTTTAATGGTCGTTGAATTATTTTTTGTGCGCCTGTGAGATTAGAGACAAACTTTCTACTGCGAAAGTGATTTAGAGTTTTGAGTATATCGTCCGAAAACATGCGAAATCTCATATAAATTCCCACGTTGGGGTCCTGTTTTCAAAAAACGCTCTAAGAAAAGGGAAAAGTAGTAATCTTGTTGCTTCTTGATTTTCATTCCTATTCAATATTTTTTTTTTGGTCTGGTAGTGGAATCGATCTTGAAACTCATACAAATTGCATACGATTCTACGCATGGTTGCATTAGAAATGGGTTGCGATGGTGAAAAATTCGCGCCCAATTCTAAAAGTGAGCGCGCTCGAGCAAACACGAGGTGTTACTTTATTCTTTATTCCTTTGAAGCTAATATTTCGGCAGCATTGCCTTCTTCGGAGCTTGAAAATGTATACTGGTACTCAATTTACTATGCCAAACGCTTGAGTAGCACATACAGAAAGGTGGAAATCTGTGCGGTAATCATATGACGAGCAGCTTCTCGAAAAACCCACTGCTTCTCCTAGCAGGCAGGAATGCCCAGGATCACAGGTGGTCTCGCCCCGCACCTTCGCATCGACTTTTTGGGGTGGTGCAGTCATCAACCACATACGACTCTGACCAGCGGTTCTCCTTCAGTGGAAGATACGTAAAAACGGTGGAGTTTTCGAGAAGCCCTAGATAATGTGATTGCCATACAGATTTTCATATTTCTATTTGTGCTGTTAAAGCGTTTGGCGCAGTAAATTTTACATAACAATGTTTCCTTCCAGGCACTGAAGAAGGCGATACTGCCGAGACGTCAGCTACTGTTACATTGTATGTGTTTTCGTATGGAAGTAAATGTATGCTGTAAATAACCTCGCGATTGCTGAGCAAAAAAACGATGCATCTATATCCAATGCCGAGGTTAATAGAAAGTCGGTCCTGGGATCAGGTACATAAAATAGTAAAGAATATAGTACTTGGCGTTGTTCAATCCTTGAGGAATGCGTCATGCCCTCTACCTCATTAAGCATCGTTTGGAGACGATTGAATGCATTTCTGGCCTTTGCAGTGACTAAGGCGGCCTACCGATGTATCGAGCCAGTTCTGTTGTCCTCGTATACAAGTCTGATACCAATTTGTCGACCCCGAAGGAAAGGCTTGGTGAACTTGGAGTGCGACAACGATCACAAGTGTATATTGAAGAGTGCCTCCGATCACTACTCCACACGCTCCTGGATGCATATGTCTAACTATTTATTCACTGCTTATTGCTTTTTTATGGCAGGGATTATGTGTAATAAAACCACAATGACGCAGCGATTTGCAAAACTCGAGCCTCAGGGCCTCAATTTTTTTCCGGAGGCTCACACGCTATCCACTGCACCAGTGAAGCTCTCGCTTTGGCTCTTTCTCAGCCACTTTTTTATCCCACTAGTGCTATCAGTTACTTGTGTATTCTTCTTATAATAATAAAAAAGCTTAAAAAGAAAAAAAGCGGTAGCATTAAATTTACAAAGACTAAAGAAAGGCATTAACAGTACTTGTCGGAGCTTCGCCGATTACAGGAATACTCCACAACTCAGTGTTAGGTTGGAATTGTTACTGCATTCGCTCGGGCAACGACGCTTACCAATGGGTTCTAATCCAATCCCTTCTTTAACTAAAACCGAATTTCTCTATGAAGAATTGGGAAGGCAGCTATGCCACCTTTGCGGCTTCTCTTGCCGATTTTCTCTATTCTACAACAACATGGTCATGAAGGCAGGAATGCAACTCTCAGCAACGGTTCCTCATGGATAATGTTTAGATATCTTTTTTTGAACAGGAGTGGGTATCACTCAATCCTTTATGCGAAAACAATTAACAGGTCGCATTTGATTGTGATAAAGTTGTGCACACATCATTGAGGTATGTTTGGATTTCATTTCTTCAAGAGACCGTGGTGCGCGATGGCATCAATCGAACAAGGGTTGGGATCTTCTACGTCTTTTTCGCTTCCTAATTGGTGATGAGTATACTTTAATGAACCGCAGGTATTTAACTGTAAGCAGGTCTTATACGAAAGCACATTATTTCACTCGTTTAACATTTCCTATTTGAGAAACGTGCGTCAGCGTCCTAGGAGAATATCCCGTGCCCGACTTCTATTTGCTAAGGAGTAAGTGTCGTTCCAGGCAGCGGGAATGCTAAAAACAGAGCTGTTATTACTTGTTAAACCTAGAGGTTTTCCTTCTGTTTCTATAATGGCATCAATCGAACAAGGGTTGGGATCTTCTACGTCTTTTTCGCTTCCTAATTGGTGATGAGTATACTTTAATGAACCGCAGGTATTTAACTGTAAGCAGGTCTTATACGAAAGCACATTATTTCACTCGTTTAACATTTCCTATTTGAGAAACGTGCGTCAGCGTCCTAGGAGAATATCCCGTGCCCGACTTCTATTTGCTAAGGAGTAAGTGTCGTTCCAGGCAGCGGGAATGCTAAAAACAGAGCTGTCATTACTTGTTAAACCTAGAGGTTTTCCTTCTGTTTGTATGAGATCTATTCACCAAAAAGGTGAAAAGGCATTACAACAAAAGCGAATTGTGTACTTTGAGTGTTCAGAAGTAGATCCAGAGGACATTCGAAAGCAGTACAACTGATGGGTCTTCGATTTTCCCGATTGTTAGCGGAATTTCATTTAATGCATTCTAGGTGGTCAGATCGGTCTATTTTTTTTGCCTATTGTCCACAAGGTTTTTACTCATCTCATCCCAACAGGACAGAATGGACAGTGGACTAATGAGTCAAGCTAGCAACGTTTTGAAAGCGGTTCAACCCCGTATTACTCGCTCATTGTGCTTACTATCGAAGCATCGCTGCAGCAGAGTGTTTCGCTTTGTGCTTGATTTTGCTGGACTCAAAAACAATTTTTTATCACTATACAGCTGCAGTTTAACAGCCAGAACTTCGTCGTTTTGGATACAACAATATCGAGGTAGAGTTGTGACATAGGCGTTGATGTCAGCTCGCTAAAATTATTCATCGCCACGCTCGACAAGATTACAGTTGAATTGAAGTAGGATAAAATGAAACCGAACAAGTCCATTTCTAGATTAATGGACTGACCAAAAAAAATGCGACCGTGAAGTGTTTTCCTTTGCCTTCATTCTTTTCTGGCACTTAAGTCGTCGGTCACCCAGCGCATGACAATTTTTGGCTTATTCGTCCAGCTCCTCCATCATAAGACATTCGATTTAAATCTGAACGTCAGTAATATTTGTTAAATGTAGGAGATAAGCTCGGTGAATTTTGGATGGAATGATCCTCCATTCATAACACTACTCAGCATAAAACATTTATTTACTGGTTGAAATAACGATAGAGTAAAGTATGAGAAGTCTGAGGTGACAGGAAATAGTAGCGTAAACTATGGTCATCTCATTTGGGAGCAAATGGATACAAGTAACGCCGTTTTGAAAAAACATATCCATGCAAGATAAGGTATCAAGTTCGCCTCACAGTGAGTAGGTCTGAGAGAAGGAGCCAACTACCTGGGAGTAAACTGACTACTTCGGTAAGAGAGGAAACCTGGAAGGTTTTCTCACTTGTTGTGTTGAACTAGTAATAGTTATTGTCAGAAGAATTTAAAATAGGATAAAAACACTACCAAGCTGCCAAATTGAACACATGAAAACGACCACAAGGAGTAATCCCATTGGGAAATAAACATCAGTTTTCTGCATAGTTAATACACAGTTAATACGTTTTCTGCATTATTAATATAATATTAGTAAATTAGGAGACCTAGGCTATCCTAAGGTAACTACTATCTTCTCTGCCTTTTCTGAAACTACTTGTAATGAGAAATCATTCCTTGTTAACGCATACGTTTTAATATAACTCCTTCATTTTAGCGTAGTGAAGGAACGTGAGACGAGGTGCAGCGCCGGCCGAGATGAAGAGGTACGATCGATTCCATGCCGAGATAAAAGGATCAATATAGAAAATAGGAAAATCTACTAAAAAACATTATTGATTCTTAATTTATCCTATTTACTGCAATACTGTTTTTTATGGCAGAGTGAAAGGATGAAGGATAAAGCTCTCGGCGTTGATCAATCCCTAAAGGATGCGCGATGCATTCGTCTTCATTATTAAGTATCGTTAGAGGTGATCGAAGACATATCTGGCTTATGGAACAATGACTAGGGTTGCCTACCGATATATTGAGTTAGGGCTCCTATGCTTCTAGGCAAGTCCGGTAAGAATTTGCCGACCCCGGAAGGATGGAAACGTTGGTGAGCACAGAACGCTGGAGGAAATCGGGCGCCACCTGTGTATTACAGAGCACCTCTAGCTACTGCGCTACAGTTGGGAATCACGAGCTTTAATATGTTACGAAAAACCTGTTCTGCACAACTAGGGACAAAGTTTTTCCAAGCGTGGACGAAGATGAAGGACCGCAACAACTTTCGAAGTCGAATTTGCAACAAAAGAAAATCTTGTTGCTAATTTTTCTGTTCTACGGATTAAATGATCGACTAAATATTATTGCGTGCTAATGAAAACATTACTGCGAAAAAGTGTTGCCAGAAAACCGACATAAAATGCGGGATCGACCGGAAACGACTGTTGACAAACGGGAGAACCTCCCACTACAGCGATTGCACAGCTAAAGCTGTGGAAATTCAAATATTTGTGAGGTGAAACCCGGTCTTATTAGTTCAGATTAAAATCGAATCCACTTTTGTTCGTTAAGTTTATGGCATTATTGAGGTATCTTTATTATGAGAATTTGATCTAAACCTTACGGATGCCATGTCAGACTTTTGCAACTGCGTGCTAAACATCCTTCAAATTCTACCGAAAATTGGCGGTGTTCTCAAAAAATACGCTTAATGCCAGTTTCTTCATTTATAGCTTTTTTAAAAATTATAGATGATTATTTACATAAGGTGATGCCACAAATTCTTCTCTACTCTTTTTCAGCCCGGCAAAATGTTTGGTTGCATCGGTTATGAGGTAGTGTTTTGTTATCAGACTTCTGGTCGAATGTTATATGGTCGGTTTCAGTGCATACTGATTTTCATTGGATGCGTCAGCCTTCTTGGACTTATGGTCACAAGCTATTCTAAAGAAGGCCAAATGACTGTCTACTCAGGAGTTTTTGCCAAGGTAAGATATTTTTATAGGAAAAATCTGTTCGATAGGAACTGGCACTTAGAGAAAACACATGGATTCACCCATAAAATGAGCCGATAAAAGGGTGGTTTTTCTTCTTGTTAAGCTATGTATGGGATAGTTCGTGCATTGCGGCGTGCTTTTTTCTTCAGGCCTGCTACAACAGACTTTTAGTGACTGCCACGGCTCGTGACCTCAAACTTGGGCAGTTAGACTTACGCGCACATATAATATTATTGCAACAATAACAACGAGTAACATCAATGTGTGTGTATGTGTGTGTGCGTGTGTATAAACAATACAGATGATGGTGTGGGCAATACATAGGCGCCCTCTAAATTACGATTTCCACCAATAATCAGAGAAAAGCTTCTACAATACAAAGATACATAAAAAATAGTAGGAAAGCAAGTGACATGTGTTGAAAACGCAACAGTTGTCGGATGAAAGCTCCCAGGGTGTTAGGGAGAATCAGCTGGTTAATCGAGACCAATCCTTATACTTTATAGCCTCCCAATGGCTTACCGCCTCATTGTGGCTGGGAGGTGTTTCTGAGCGTCGGACAGCGATGTACAGTGGGAGACTCACCTCCTGGCAGGGTTTTCCAAGCTGGGAAGAAGTCCAGATTTTCCACTAGGAAGCCCAGCTAAGAGTCAACCAGTACTAGAATCCACCACCGTCCTCACCGTCCTAGTATCAAACTAGTCGCATGGTGGCAAGCCTCCCTCTGATCCGCAAGGGCTAGGACTACCGGTGGTGGTGAAGACCTAGGGCAGACTTTGGCCAGGCTGACTTCGGAATTCGAGGGTACAACAATGGCTTAGCCAGCAAATCTCCAAAAAATGAAGATTATGCTTGGTGCCCGTGCAACTAGTGAGGACGAGCCGTTTAAGTATTAAGTTCAAGTAATCCTTATACATTGGTATAGAGTGTGCAGTGGGCAATTAACATAAGAAAACGCTATGGCGTGATAATAGACAAAGTATTCTCTACGATCTGAAGAACAGTTTATATAAGCTAGTCACTGTTGGATAAGGATGGAAGTCTTGACATCAGACTTTTTTTCAAGTCGGATTCATACTTTGTTAGCTTTTCTTTTCACATTTTCAGCTTATATGGTGCATTCTGGTGGTAGTTGGCATTTGTAGCAAAAGCGCCATTTGCATGACGATATGCATAATTTGCAACGTGAGTTCAACATTGATCGTCTTCGTGTAGAAAACGTGACTTAGGAAATAAATGGTCGTTACCTTAATAAAGTGCTAAATTGCGAGCTAATAACTTTTCGTAATGAATAAATGATTTCGCTAACCTGCTTAGAACAGACAAAGCGTTGCTTGTTCGGAATTAAACGCGCAATACCAATCCAGACAGTGACATACATTGTTGACGAGATGCTGATTCAAACAATACCTGCTATACCAACGATGCCGTGCTACATAGCATCGGAGGGGCCGTGAAACCTCATTGGCCTCGTGGAAAACGCGCCACATTTTTTTCAGAATAAGCTCGTGTTATCTTTGATTTTGACCTGACCACTACGTATTTTGATTGGTCACATGAAAATGTGAAAAAAGTAAGCCTTTATTTTCAGATAATTATTGTTGTTTTGAATGCATTGTCAATAATCACGGCGGGAAGCATTAGAAACAGTAAATACTTTTTACCCGTTACATTTTCGTCATTGTATAGATATAGTTTTACACTGGATTGTTTAGTTTGAATTTCCTATTTATAGACTGAAAAAATGCTGGCATCGTTTTCCTTCTTAATAATTCGCATATTTTTTCAGCTTTTGTTGTTCTAAACCATGTTGTAACACAAATAATTGGTAAGTGGTTGTGGACCATGCTATGCTTCTACTTCTACCACTTTCCTCTGTTTTTTTGTTTTTTTTTTTGTTTTTTTCATGTTGTAGTGATAGTCAAGCGCTAGAAAGCTATTCGAGTAGAGCAATTTTTCACTTGATCAAACACATACATGAAACTACACCGAGACCAATAGTTAACAGCATACAATGAGCTCCTATACATTCAATATGTGCTCTTGACAGAGAGAAGTTACATAGAGCTTGCTAGAAACAACTGTTAGGTCTGAGTACGTAGTGATGAATTGCCGATCTTTTTTTGGAGTAGACGTAGTGTGATAATTATGAACCACCTCCTTTTATCTCAAACTCACTAAATTACACGTAGGGTTTTAACGGAATCAAGTAGTGTGTTACAATCTAGGTAAAAGCAAGTACACATGCGCATGGGTGCGCATGGGTGCGCATGGTACGATGAAGTACGGAAGAACAAGTCAATATGGCACAAACGTAGCAGAAAACCCATTTCTTGAATTAAGCTATGTAAGTGGCCAAGTTGTGGTCGCTTGTGTTCTACATGGTCGCTATCCACTCTTTAAGAGGTGTCAAATGCACTAGCTGCATCCCAGCTCGAGATCGCTCATGTGAAACTGATCCATGGAGCAAGACAACTTATTGCATATATAATCTATGGAGAGGGAACGTATAGCGCAATGGTTAAAGGTGCTCTTCAGTACACATGTGATCCTTACCTAGATCTCACGTACTAGGCTTATCACGCGTCTTCATTTCTCCAGAGGCGGCTTTGCCTGAGAAGTCGGTTACATCGAATTGCTATATCGGTAGGCCAACGCAAGTCACTGTATAGGCCAGATACATATTCAAATTTGCTTCTGCAGAAGTAAAGGTGATAGGAATTTGATGAAATGTACTTTACGAGATTTAAAAGACAATTATGAAAAAAAACGATTCTCGTTGTTTTCTCCTCCTTCGATGTCACAATGGACTACACTGTATCTTACAGTTAGCAAATTAGGAAGATAGAATGTTTTCTTCTTCTGTTTTAATCTGCCATAAAAAATTTTAAACACAAATGCTTTTCACATTCACGAGCATGGTGCTAGTTCGATTCCGCTCCTGGCTAACCAAGCTTCTCATCCCTCCGGGGTCGTGAAATCCGTAGCGGATTTGTCCGGGAAACATCGCTCTTGAAATCGTTGAAGGTTAAAGCTCAGATGGACGACAACTACGTTTCTTTTACAAAAATTACCAGAGTTCAAGAATAACTTGAATCTGACGACGAACTCATTGCTATTTAGATTGTTCTTCATGAAATGTTTCCAGAGAAGACCACAATGGCACTTCGCAAGGCTATACACAGCGCTACTGTAATAAATTCGTACTTTAATAACTTCATTTCAGTCGAAATATACCTCTGCTTACTTGAAGATAACCTCCGGATGGCATATGCATGAGCAGGTTAAACGTGAACACGAACACTGAGTGATAAACTTTGGATGTTGTCCCTTTGTACTACTATAACATAAATGTTCCACCGCTGAATGCTCGATCTCATCCTTTATATATATGCTGTCCAGAGCTACGTATTTCTGTTCTCCATGCGCTGTGCAGCAGCGGTCTTCTTCATGAGTTATTGGTTCCGAGCAACAAAATCCTACACGTATTTAATTATCATGCCTTACAGAACTATTGGAACTTTTAAGGGCGCATGTGGCGCTGTTGTTGGAGTCGCCCTTCAACACACACGTGGAATCGATTCCCGTGGCTCACCGAGCGTTCCATCCATCCTTTCGGCGTCGGAAAATTAGTACTAGACTTGTCTGGAAGAATAGCAGCACTGGTACGATACATCGGTAGTCTACCGCGAGTCATTGTAAAGGCCAGATATGCATTTAATCTCTTCCAAACAATGCTTAATGAAGTCGAATGCATAGCGCACCTCCAAGGATTGATCAACGCCGGAGGCCTCATCCTTCATTCTTCACTTGAAGTTTTGAAAGAAATTGCTCAAAATGGCCTACAAACATTTTCGATGACTTGGAGTACTGGAATGCATACTCTTATGAAGCGTGCAGAGCTCAGCTTCTCTCTTTCACCAACGCCATCGATAATTTGTCTTGTATATGGCTCAAAGGTGTCCAGTTGCTCGTAGAGGTAAGTAAAGCCGAGCTGCTATCATGTCGGCTCGTTTATCAGCTCTTTTAATTTGCTTTATCGTTTTACTTCCAACATCGATTGGATAATGTAGCCATATTGATTTCGAGTCTCTGTGGTCATCTTGAAACACAGTGAAGCTTGCAAAAATTTCCTACATAATAAAAGACCCATCCATTTTCTTCATTTTTTATCACGCACTATAACATCATTATAAAAAAAATTTATGCGGTTTACTAACGTGGAACTGCGTCTACCTCTCAGCCATCAATCATCTCAAAGAGACGAAAATGTCATCGGTTAAGATACGGTCATTTGAATCAGTACAGCAACTACATGTGCAGCAGTGAACGGCTTGAAGAGGTGGCCCACCTCGGTCGGTCCATGTTTTTCCACAGATTTAATTGATAAAAACGGCCTTCGTTTAAATGGCGATAAAGCTTATTTTGATCGAGTATGCGTTGAAATATAAACAATATACGTTTTTTATCACCTGTATCACGTGCAGTCGCGTTGATCATCGAGTGACTAGAGCGGGCGCTAATAAGTCCTCCATTTTTCCCTGTTGCGTGCAAGAGTAGCCCAGTGGGTTCTGCTGGCTCAAGGGACTCGTCGTGCGTCGTATCTTCCTTCTAGGCTCTTCGTGAAGAACTCTGACCATCGGGTCTGTGGTCTTCCTGAAGTACTTTTGACATCCCGAGTAACCCAATCACTAACGGCTCTTGTCCATCGAAAGCCATTCATACACATTACGTGTCTGTTCGGCCCACCTTATCTTCGACTGTTTGGCGAACAGAACGACGTCTTCGATTTTTGATAATTGACGCAGGTCGAAGCTTCGGATCGCATCCCTTACTTGCGTGAAACAGGATACTCCTAGCATCGTCTTTTCTTTTGCACGTTCAATAACCCTGAGTGATCTTTCATGCTGCTTACGCAGCGACCAGGTTTCTGACGCATAGGTTAGGGCAGGAAGAACCGTTGAGTTGAAAGGGTGGGCACGGAGTCGGGTGTTCCTTGTTCTCTTCACTACATCCTTGATGCTTTTGAAATCCTACATAATAAAAGACCCATCCATTTTCTTCATTTTTTATCACGCACTATAACATCATTATAAAAAAAATTTATGCGGTTTACTAACGTGGAACTGCGTCTACCTCTCAGCCATCAATCATCTCAAAGAGACGAAAATGTCATCGGTTAAGATACGGTCATTTGAATCAGTACAGCAACTACATGTGCAGCAGTGAACGGCTTGAAGAGGTGGCCCACCTCGGTCGGTCCATGTTTTTCCACAGATTTAATTGATAAAAACGGCCTTCGTTTAAATGGCGATAAAGCTTATTTTGATCGAGTATGCGTTGAAATATAAACAATATACGTTTTTTATCACCTGTATCACGTGCAGTCGCGTTGATCATCGAGTGACTAGAGCGGGCGCTAATAAGTCCTCCATTTTTCCCTGTTGCGTGCAAGAGTAGCCCAGTGGGTTCTGCTGGCTCAAGGGACTCGTCGTGCGTCGTATCTTCCTTCTAGGCTCTTCGTGAAGAACTCTGACCATCGGGTCTGTGGTCTTCCTGAAGTACTTTTGACATCCCGAGTAACCCAATCACTAACGGCTCTTGTCCATCGAAAGCCATTCATACACATTACGTGTCTGTTCGGCCCACCTTATCTTCGACTGTTTGGCGAACAGAACGACGTCTTCGATTTTTGATAATTGACGCAGGTCGAAGCTTCGGATCGCATCCCTTACTTGCGTGAAACAGGATACTCCTAGCATCGTCTTTTCTTTTGCACGTTCAATAACCCTGAGTGATCTTTCATGCTGCTTACGCAGCGACCAGGTTTCTGACGCATAGGTTAGGGCAGGAAGAACCGTTGAGTTGAAAGGGTGGGCACGGAGTCGGGTGTTCCTTGTTCTCTTCACTACATCCTTGATGCTTTTGAAAGCTGCCCAAGCCGCTCGTTTTCTTATGCTCAGCTCTGGAGCTAAGTCATTCAACATGTTGATTTTTTGACCTAGATAGACATAACTGGAGCATTCGGAGATATTCGTTCGGTTGAGCGTAAATGGGGAATACGAAACCAATCCGTTCCTCGTAAACATCGTTTTAGTGAGATTTAGTCGAAGACCAATCTTTCCACAAGCTTTATCAAAGTTGCCAACATATGTTCCGCTTGACTAATGTTTAGTGTTGTAAGGACGATGTCATAAGCAAAGCGAAGATGACCAACCATCGATTTTCACTCCCATATTATCGCATTCCGATGTTTGCATGACGTTCTGGAGAACAGCGGTAAATAATTTTGGCGAGATTGTATCGCCTTGCCTAACCCCTCTTTTGACGTCGGTGTTAATATCGTTGTAGAATGGTGAAATTTTGGTTGTGAAATTTTTGTACAGCTCACGAAGAATCTTTAAGTAATGAGTAGAAACTCATTGACTATCAAAGGCTTTTATGAATGCTTCTATCTCAATTTAGTCAAAGGCCTTCTCTAAGTCGATGAAAGTGAGACAGAGCGGTCTTTTGTACTCTCGCGATACCTCAACAAGCCTTGTTAACGTGTGAATGTGGTCCATCGTACTAAATCCTTTTCAAAGCCCGCTTGCTCGCACGGCTGTCCTTCGTCCAGTGTTCTGTCAATCCTGTTTAGGATGAGACGAGTGAAAAGTTTGTAGACGACAGACAACAAGCAGATTGGGCGATAGTTGTCTATATCGTGTAGGTCGCCCTTCTTGAACAACAACACGGTGTTACTGGTCTTCCACCTTGAGTAGGGACCTTGCATTAAGACAGGTAACGTGTGAAAAGCCTAACCAGTGTGCTTACGAGGACTGGCGGAAGGTTCTTCAGATGTTCTGATCTTATCCTGTCCGGACGTGGTGCTGTACGATTTTTCACCGACGAAATGGCATGTCGGATTTCGGAAGGAAGAACCGGTGGGACAACATATCCATCCTCTTTCATTTCATGTGACAGGGGTGGACGTGGCTATTGAAGAGATCTGAGAGTATTCGTGAATGATATTCTCAATGGCCTTTCTGGACGTTGTAACTGTTCCGTCTGGGCGTCGGAGTGCAATCATCTCGGTCTTGTAATTGGCGAAGCTTCGGTGGGCTTTACGAATGCTTTTCGCTGTCTATGCAGCTTCGACAATTACTGCTGCTCTTCTCTCTTTAAGATCTTCTTTTATCGGCTGTCTACATTGTTTCGCAAGCTCGGACGTTAGTTCGCGGTTGCCCGCAGCTCGTGCGATTCCACATTAGCGTATGAGCTCGAGAGTTTCTGGAGACAGACGACTCTTGGTGACTTTCGAACTCTCAGCTTTCATAGCGCTAACGTGAAGATGTTCAATGAGCTGATCGTATTCATCGTCGATGTCATCGACAACTGCATCTTTCCAACCCCAGTTTGTGGTGGTTCTGGGATATCGGCTTTTAAATTTAGCGGCTTTTTGTCCTCTCTGCGAAAAATAGAATTTAGCACCAACGAGACGGTGGTCTGATCACGTGTAGAATTTTGAGACAACAGCGACGTCGGTTAGGCAAAACTTTCTGTTTACTATGATGTGGTCTACTTCCTTATGGTACTCTCCACTGGGAAACTCCCACGTCCAGCATTGAGGGTGGAGCTTCTGGAATTGCGAGTTACCATGGATGGTCTTGAACGCCATGATAAGCTCCGATAACCGCCCACCCTGTCCGTTCCATTCTAATTCGTGGGTCCCAATGTAACGTTCTTCAGACGTTCTTCTTGCTCTGATCTCGGAATTGAATTCTCCAATGATGACCTTGAAGAATGTATGGTCTTCACTGTAAAACTTTTCCAAGTTCATGTAGAACGCTTCGACTTCTTCTTCGTCATAGTTTGATGTTGGCGCGTAAACGACGAAGATTGTCAAAGCCGGTATTGATCCACATCTTTTTAATTGTAAACGTTCGATTCGGGTTGTAAGCTGTACGAATGAATCGATGTTCATGGACAAACTCGTGTTGACGAGAACGCCGACGCCGCCGACTGCTCTACTGTCGCATGTTACGATTAACAGTTCTTCTCCGGTGTCACAGACGGTGTTGAATAGTGGCGTCGTCTCGTCTCGGCCAGACCGATAACCACGCACCTTATCCTTCTTCCTTGCATGAGCAAGTCTTCCATCAGGACTCGGATGCAAGTGTACGTGCATTGTAGGTACCGCAGTTCGTATTTTGTCGTCACCATAGTTCTTCATGATACAGGCAGCTTCCATTAGCCCTGAGATTTTAGCAACCTCTCCGTCCTCGTCCTACCCAACGCTGCGAAATTGGAGGCTCTTTCGGGGTTAAAGGAATTAGGCTATTTCTTTTACTGGGTTTAGCATTTTGGTATCCACGTATTACTCGCAAAGGTGTGAATGTGGGGGCTGGGTGCACTCATAGATTGCTTATCAGACTCTCCTAGAGTAGACATGGACCTTTCTTGCTGTAAGCAACTTCTAACCGCATTCCATATACTTTCCTTTCACTTATTTGCATGACTATGCCCGAATTGGCCCGTGGAATACAATCCGCACAAGTGGGAACGCACCACCCACGCATGTATGAATACGCCTAGGAAATACAGAAAGTATGGGCCAAATCGGCGCTGCAGAAACAGGGAGTTCATCCCTTGAATCCACCTGGTCTCAGGAAAGCAAAGGTCGCTTTTGGTCCGCGATTAACCCCCTGTCCGCCACCTAGGGAAGTGCCACGTAGCCTCGCGACTAACCGGCTCGAGATCCCTCATATGGGAGATCCGTGCTGCTTTTTTCATAGCACAGAAAACCTTAGCAGGAATAAAATTTCAAGGTGATTATCGCCCGGAAAGTTTGATTTATTAAGAAAATTTAGTAGTTCTCCGTGAAATGAAGTATCAAAAAAACTCGTGTATAACATCAGTGAAAAACCGTGATAAAATACGTTATTATATTAAAACGGAAACACCGGAATTGAAGAGACCCTGGAAAACACGCGAGTAATTTATGGCAAATGAAATATCTCCTATTCTAAGCGAAGAAATGAGACGAGGAATGTTTTCGGAGGACGCTTAGTGATTCATGTGTTGTAGGTGAATAGGTAGAGGCATATTCCTGCATCCTCTGCTCCAGTAGAGACTTCTCCGGTTTTACGTCCGTCAAAAGGTCTAGAAGGCTGTCTGTGGACGCCGAACTGTCGTCCATCTGAAAGAGAACGACGACTAATGGAAAGAATATTTCCAGTCACTGCAACATTTTAGAGGTGCTTACGTCGGGCTCTTTACCGTACTTACTTAGTTGATAGTTGAACGGCCTGTCCTCACTGGTTGTGCGGCTCCCAGCATAATCACCATTTTTCAGAGACTTGCTGGTTCAACCATTGTGGTTTTCTAGAATCCCAACGTCAGCCTGGCTAAAGTCTGTCCCAGGTCTTCACTACCACAGGAAGTCATAGCTCTTGTGGATCACGTGAAATTTTGCCACCATGAGACATTGATATATAAAGACGGTGGTGGATCGTGGTATTGGTTTACTCTTAGTTAGCCTCTTGATAAAAACTCCGGACTCTCTCTCAGCTTAGAGACCCTTTCGGATGACGAATCTCCACGCTATGCACCGCAGTGCGACACCAAGGAGCACCTCCCAGCCATGATGAGGCGGTAAATCGTGGGGAGGGTTCTTTACGATATTATGGAAAATTACCGTAAATAGTTAACTAACTCAAAAACGTACATGTTCGGTGCAGAATCTGCGTAGATCCCACAAAACGTCGATCAGATCATGGTAAAGCGTCGGATTTCTTGGTCGTTTTGCATCTACCAACTGCTTCAGAGCGTCCATGTAAATCTCCCTGGTCTCTTCCACTTTTCGAGCATCCAGAAGACCTGGTCGTTCTAAAAAGTGTTCAATATTCGGTTCGGAATATTTTATGAGACTAACTCTGCAGGTACTCTTGAAGTTATTTCCACTTTTCTCATGCTATCTAAAAGTTCCACTGAGGTTTGTATCAGTTATAGTTCCTACCCGAGAATGCTATAATCGCCTCCAGAAGAAGCATCTCAGTTGTGTCCGGCGAGAGGTCGGCCATTCGTTGCGCTAGTTCAAACACGTACTCGGCGAATGGTGTCATACCGGCCTCACAATACATTTTTCGATCGTAGCTAAATTCAGTTAATGACAGCGATTTGGCATGTTGTATCCCCTAACTGCATTGCTAAGTACGCATTATTTATCTCTCTTGAAGTTGAAGAACAATGTTCGGGGCCAAGGTGTAGTGCAGTGTGTTGCGGGACTGGCTTGGAACACCCCCATATGTGAACTTCTCTGATATAGTCCCATGCTTTAGACTACTTTATTTTCTTTGAACATTTAAAGCGTTGTATAAGACATTCATCTCCGCACTGGATTTGGTTCGAAAAAGTGTCTATCGAAGTGAACTTTGAAGCCATTGCTGCACTGAGGGAGAAATTCACTGTTCTCCCACCAGTGAATGTTACCTACAAAAAGAAGGAAGACCTATTCTACATAATAAGTGTTACCGGAAAGAGTGCCGATCGTTTCCTAGAATGAGGCAATCACTGGTAGTGTCATACTTGCTTGCCGTTCGTAGCATGAGGATTTCCGTTTTTGAAACCTAAAAAGAGTAAGAAATGTTTAACTTTAAACTGTTATAACTTGCATAAGGTTATGAATTTAATGTTTGAATGACCCATTTCTAGGAAGAATCGCTCAGCGCTATGCATAATTTCAAATGATAATTTGCTCACTGGAGCGGACTTTGGCCACGGTGAAATCGGGACTTGAGGGCGCCACAATGGCTAAACCAGCAAAACTCCGAAAAAAGTCGGAATTAGGAGCCCGCAAAAAAGACGAAGATGGGATATCCAAGTGTCCGAGTAAGTAATTTGCTCACTGGGTGATTTTTTTTCTTCGAAAGTTCAACATTACCATGTTAGAGCTTTCCCATCTTAGCAGCGTAGGAGAACCTGTGAGAAGTCACCCTACCCCGCTCTATTTTGCAGTTCGACACACAGGGAACACCTTTTAATTTCGAAGTAACCAAGAAGAGGAAAATGCTTTAATGATGCTAAGATATTTGTTACTTTTTTTAATGGCGGGGTATATTGCGAAATACAACTTAACGTGGGCAGTAAATAATAAGTTAAAATTATATTAATAACTACAGCCTCAGCTTAACTGGGTTCGTTGCCGATTTGGACTTCCCAGATCAATCCCACTGACGGGTGAATGCTGATGACAGAGATCGATAGAATTACCTGAGAGATGGGCTAAACGATAGACCAGCATGGTATGGTGGTAACTCCCCGGGAAGGGCAATAGCGCTTTCGTTCCCCACCGCAGACATCTGCGGTCCGGAGTTTTGCAAATATCTCAGCATTCTTGAAGTTATGTTTCGCAATATACCTTGCCATTAAGAAGAGTAGGCAGTAAATAATAACTTAAATTTGTGGAAATGACTTAGTTGAGATAAGCAACTAAGTGGGTTTTTTATGCAAATAAAGCATCAGTCTTATGTTTTTTCTAAGCGTTTACCTTCTGTAATGTTTTCCTGTCCATTTTCTGAAGCCTTGAGAAACCCGGTAACTGACGGACAAACTTATGAGTGTACTGCGCTTCAAGTATTGTCAATTCGGCCAGTTGTTGGAAAGAAGTATAACAGGAAACGGGATTCATCTAAAATGATGTCGTTCTAACTTAGCACAAACCAAGACCTCTTTCGTAAAACCAACTTCTCATCGCAGTTTCATGCGTGCGGCAAGGCACCATTAGTTAAGTGGAACCGATCTGAAACCAGTTTTATCGAACGTGAAAGGAGGTAGGCGGCCACCAGCGGCCTACAAGCCGTCGACCTTCCTACTACATCACTTAGTTGAATGCCAGCATTGTTGGAAACCGTACGATGACCATACCAAGTTTTTCTATCGAATGCTCACTTTTTCTTACATGTGGACCTTTTCTGCTATTCAACGGTGGTGCTATTGACCAATATCCAGCATGTCGGCTGCTCCCAATAACAATACTTCCAACCAATTGCATTAAATGACTTGAATTTCGAAAGTCCCACCTCCAGCGTGTTTACGGCTGTTCTATCATCAGCTAGACTTGACGGAATTTTAATCCATAAGGTATTATGTCGTGAGAAACGACAAGATTCGTTTAGTCAATTTTCAAATGACATTGGAATTTCAGCATTTCAGATTCTAACGGGCGGACAGGAAATAAATTGGAGCAAAGCAAAGAGGAAATTGCTGTATTAACGACCTCGTTGACAATTGAATAGCTACTACTTATTTGAATACTTGGATGACCCGTGCTTCTTGGTTGTGTTAGCCCAATGAACCTCCACTTTCTTCTGGAGATTTGCTGGTTTGACCATTGTGGTTCCTTGCAATCTCGAGGTCAGCCTCGCCAAAGGTTGCCCCAGGTCGTTACCAACACATGCAGTCGCAGCCCTTGTGCATTAGAGGGAGACTTGCCATCGTATGCTTAATTTTATAACAAAACGGTGGTGAATTCTGGTATTGGCTTACTCTTAGCTAGGCTTACTGATGGAAACGCCGCACTCCTTCTTATCTTGGGTGACCCTGCCAAGGGGATAGATCTCCGGGCGTATATCGCGGCCCGACATCCAGCCACGATGAGGCGGTAAATAGTTGGGAGGCAATTTTGATTGAATATCTTTATTTACAATCACCCCAATTTTTGACTTGTTTATCTATCTCGAACGTACGATGTATTCTTGAAAGGTATTACCTAGAGTAGAAAAAGAGCTTTTAAGCATCAAACAATTTGTTCATGGAAACGCCTGTTCACCGAAAAAACATCTAATATCCAAAATTTACCACAATTGCAGCAATTGCCTCGTCTCGGTCGAGAGAAATTAGATTTGAAGTGGCTTTTATTCTGGAGACAAGTTCCCTAGATTCCGCTGACATGCTGTGCTCTCCGCCAGTAAATGGATCGCTAAGGATTTGCGTCGAGAGATCCATAGACGAAGGTGACGGTAGTTCTGTCGCTTCGTGAGGGTTGGATCGCTGCCGCATCTTCGCCTCACGCTTGATCCGGCACTGCTCCTCCGGAATCACCACTAAACACAACTACACTAAGATATGAGACCATCATATTGGAATGCATGTTCCGATCAAACTCTTAACCATATAAGCGCGGGAAGGTGTTCGGTGTGCACTATAAGTGCATTGACACAACTATGGATACAAATCTCGGTTTCAGAAATATCTTAATAGAACTGCTTAGACTTGATCGATAGCAACGTATCTAACAGGTTAGAAAAAGGATAAAGCTCTCAGCGTTGATCAATCCCTGAGGGATGCGCCATGCATTCGACTTCATTAAGTATCGTTAGAGGTGATTGAATGCATATCTGGCCTTTACAATGACTCGCGGTGGCCTGCCGATGTGTCGAGCCAGTGCTACTATCCTTCCAGACAAGTCTGATACCAATGTGCCGACCCCGGAGGGATGGAAGGCTTGGTGGGCCATGGGCGAAGGAATCGATTCCACGTGCGTGTCGCAGTGGCGTCTCCAACCACTTCGCCACACGCGCCCCTTATCTAATCTAACAGGTTAACATTACATAAACTCTGCATTTTGTTTCATTCATTTTCTCGTAGTGGCGTTCCATTTTTTAATAAGCGCCAAATTTCAAAATGAGAACGATCTTTCTCGACCGGTCAATAAATTTCACAGGAAAAGTAAGACTAAATTTCAAGTTTTTGCTAAGAATAAGAAGCAAACTGCTATAAGGAAAATGATCACCG
>MQTX01000065.1:703722-804095 GCA_009735665.1 Angiostrongylus cantonensis | reverse complement strand
TATATACATATATATACATATATATACATATATACATATATATATATATATATTTTGAGTTGACATCACACATTGTGTGGTTCACAGCACCTCTTTCATTAGAGGGATTTCCTGGCATACATTCTCTGCAAAGGTCTTCAGATTTCTGTTCGGGGTCGGCTCCTGTTTGAAATTCTTTGCTCTTCCTCATGATGGCGCCGAATGCTTGTGAAGCCGAATATTCCGAAGGCGGTGTTAGGTCTCAAATGTTCATCTCAAATGCCTACCGGCTTTTTTGGACTAGAAGCAACAAATTGAACATGGGCCGATCCAACACCAATTTCCCGACACCGGAGAGTTGGGAGGCTTGGGAAGATGGAGATGACATTAGACTAGTATCTTGTTCGTACTGCCTGCTGCACGACTGCACGAACTTCTTTTCTAGACACCGTTTTGAGATAGCCGTTAGTTCAAGCTGTGTTCAAGCATATCAAAAAATTACTGCAAACTTCACATCTGCTATTTGAGCAAATAAGATAATTGCCAGACAATAAGAATGAAAAGAACAAAGAAAAGCTGTCGACGTTGACCAATCCTTGAAGGTACGTTTGCATCTGATCTCATTAAACATCGTGAAGGTGAATGAATGCAATTTTGGCACATAGTGGAGTAAAGAGGGTCTAGGTTGGCCTTGTGTGCTGAATCGAACTGTTGACAAAATCTGTACCTCAGGGCACTTCTAGTCACTGTGCCACGAGTGATCTCACCATTAGGTGATGGCACGGAAAATTCCACAGTTGCCACAATGTATGAGTAGCCCTATTTTTGTTATCTACCGCCATGGATTTTAGTAAGTAGATGTAATTAAAAGCCATTAAACGTGGCCACACGCACACTCAGCTCGCATTCCGATCTTCATGCACTTCTCGAGCCGACAGTGTTGGCACTTCCGACGCATGTACATGTCTATGTCACACACCCGACCGAATTTGCAGTAGTAGACGGCCCGTCGAGTGATCGAACGGCGAAAGAATCCTATAACAACAATGGTGTTTAAAAGCATGGCAAAAGTATTTTTGTACCATTATCACTTAGAGTTTATAAGGCTACAAAAATCTCTTGAATGAGAGACCAGATGGAGTGAGTAGTAAGTCAGGTCGTCATCTTTATGAGTGTTGGCCTATTCCTCACTATTATAAAAAGAGATCTGCCTAGTGAGGCACTTTATCACAGCATCTGTTTTATCATTTTTGGATAAGAACCGGTGAAGACACAGTTAGTATATTTTATAAAAGCATATTTCTGATTCTTCACGCAGAAAGAACCACCAGTCAGAAATATGTAACCAATAGCCAAAGCGGATGCACAAGACTTCTCAACGCATTGAAGTAAATCCTTTCCTTGTCAAAGTTGTCGAGACGCTGTTGAAATGGTGATTGCATAGATAACCACGACACTCAGTCATATTTTAATATTCGTGTTACTTTACTCCTACGAATTGTGCTTAGATGAGCCAGGAAGAGGTGGTCGACACGTATTTTTGATTACCCATAGTTAAAGTTTCAACGAGATCACCTTCTCCAAGGTTGTACTCGTTTTTTTCTCGACCACCACACGTTGTTTAAAGGATAAAAAGGATAAAGCTCTCAGCGTTGATCAATCCCTGAGAGATGCGCCATGCATTCGACTTCATTAAGTATCGTTAGAGGTGATTGAATGCATATCTGGCCTTTACAATGACTCGCGGTGGCTTGCCAATGTATCGAGCCAGTGCTACTATCCTTCCAGACGAGTCTGGTACCAATTTGCCGACCCCGGAGGGAAGGAAGGCTTTGTGGACCATGGGCGCAGGAATCGATTCCACGTGCGTGTCGCAGTGGCACCTCCAACCATTGCGCCACACGCGCCCTTACACGTTGCTTACAAAAGATAATAAGAATTTTGAATGCCATACTTTTATTCCGTTTTATTTTTTCTAAGATTCTAACATTCTTTTCGAGCAATATACGAACTGTTTCAACCTATAGAAAATGAAAACTGAGCAGAAGAAGACGAAGTTACAGAAACGTTGATTAGCTAAAATCCGTTCGAAAGAGCGCATTCAAATGACTACTTTGTCCAGAGTAGTCGAAAATCGGTGTTCTGAACAATTAACACTTCGACGGCCGACGAGAATTGAGTTCCATTCACAAGGTGGTAAAGGTTGCTTTCAACTGTAACCAACACACTTCGGCACAAACTGGACTCTACTAGTTGAAATAAAGGCCGTGAGAATCTACAGATTATCTTCAATTAGATGCTATACTTACTATTTCAACAAGATGAAATGTTAATTTAATGGGGGCACGAAGTAGTGCTTTTATCACTTTTTCGTATTTCGTCGAAGCTCGTATTTCAAAAATGACAGCAACTGAACAAGCGGTATTTCCTCCGTTAGAAACAGTGACGTCACAAAGGCGCCACTGATGTTTATGGTCGCGCCTGTTTCGATTTGAATCTTTAAAATTTAGGTTTCTTCTTGACTTTTCCTGGAAATCTTGATTTTAAGCAACCCTAAAAATCAAATAACCGCTTTGAAAAACCATAATTGCCTTATGTTTTCCAATCATCGAAACAGTAGTGTGCGTGGAACCAACTTCAGTCTCCAAGTGTTAAGTTGCTTTATACTCAGATCCCGAAGGTTTCTGCTCTTTGCGGCGTCGGGTACATAAGCTTTTGAACACATTTAGTTTCGAAAAAAATCTGCCTAGATAAATCTAAGTGGCTAAAACTAATTTTAGTAAGAGATCTTTCCTAAGCTAAGCATTGTTTGCTTGTCGCGTTTTGCTCAGAGTTGTGACAGTGAAGCCGTACGGACAGAATGAGCCAGACGAGAAGTTGCGTAAGAGCTAGTGATGGACTGCAGACTACAGAAGTGGCTCCAACTTCACACCTTTACACTTTCTAATAGCAATTCGTACTTTAATTAAAATGCCTTTACCAATAACATCGTGTGCTTTGGGAATAAAACGTCTTCTCTTTCGCGTTGGGTAAAAGTTTTTTCCGGAGTGAAAAAATTAGTTAAAACTCTGCTTCATCCCTACTCTTGTAAGGACCATTTTGGTGCTACTAGTCCGAAACTTTTCGATTAATCTACGATTATAAAGTTTTGCAGTGTGATTTCCAATTCACCCAGTCAACCTGAATCGCACACACCTTTGCAACCTTCACAAGTGAGTGCGTTGTAGTGATATCCTGAGGCTTTGTCTCCACACACAAGGCACAACTCCTCACCGGGCACGGCCGACGTGCTAGCACGACATTTTGAGCTGCGTGTCTTCCGTTTGCTCTGCAAAAACTTCTATGATAGATATTCTTTCCTCAGTTTTAAAATAGCGATTAGGATGTGACGACCAGCTAGGTCACAGTTTACTGATTCCTTCAAAGCTACTAAAAGCACACAAATTACTTTCTGAAAAGTAATATCGAGGAAACGTTTTCTCAGCGAAAAGTTTGCTCTCCCAAGTAAGTTAATCACTTCATATCCAAGACATCAAAAAGAAATCTCCATGTAATGCGTTTTCCACTAGCCAATTTTCAAACATTCAAAAGTTCCTTTACAGGAATCACCCTGCTAAAATCTTTTCAGGCCGTATTTCCAGACAAAGTGAAGAGAGCTCTGTGTAGCCAGATGCTGCCGCGAATTGTTCGTGGGACCCGTTTGTATGCTTGTATGCGCTCTTCCGCTCAAGGCCACTCGCTCCGCAATGTTGCTGCTGAGGGTCGCTGTTAGTTAGATTGGAACAGCGATTCACTGATGGCTGGTATTGACGACTGAAATTTCTTAACTAAGAGGGAATACTCACCTGTATGCTCTTCCCGGCTAACTGCTCATGAAACCTCTCCTGAGGAAGACAGTGAGACCACCTCATTTCTTGTTCTGAACAACAAAACATTGAATTGGAAATAAATTTCGCACGATACCAATAACACCAGATCTCTGCCTTATACGGACGCTGCTAATTTAGTGGCAGTGGTCCATATTTGAACCGTAGCAGTTTGTTTTCTCTTTCCTTGCTAACGATAAGTGTTCATATCAAGCAAACCAAAGTAGTGCCATCATGAAGCCCTCTTCGGGACAAGCTTCAACTTGACGAGGAACTCTGCCCAAGTAGAATGTGTTCTCGGAAAACTAGTTTTCCAACACTAGTTTCTATTAAATTACAGCTGAGTCAGAAGAAATATACATATGCCTACTGGTGTCGACCGTGAGAATAAAGAAGTCGAAAAAATTTCCAGCTTTCCCAAGTCTTTAAGGGCATATGAATACTGTAACGATCGACGTTCGCTTCAAATACATTGTTCAGGGGTTATGTAACGTCGACTGGACCCCGTGAGCACCGCGTGAGTAAAAATGGGAAACGAACGGGAGGATCAGTGCACAAAAACAACTGCACTCGCAACAAAAATGTGTGATTCTACAGAAGGTATTTTTTCGCCCGTTCATAGAAAAAGCATAAGTCAGAAATAAACATTCAAAAGAGGATTATCCTGCTAGGCTCTTCAAAGGCCTGTATGGAAATACAGCGACTCTTCTATGGCGCAGTGTCACGCTTAACTTCAATGCGCTAGAATTTTTCTACAGGTAATAGTAGTTCACCAGGAAGCTCCATGGCAACGTAGCTGTGCGAAACGGCAGTTGAAGACGTTGGAAGTTGAGGATCGTTTGGTGTCCAACCGGAAAGCTGCGGAAGTTTGTGGTAGGTGACCGTAGCGGTTGTCATCTACGCTGAATGAAATTCATCCATTCGCTTCCAAAGGACCACAGAAAAATTTGAAGGCGAATAAAGATAACATTAATTGAAGCACTGAGATTTCCGGGACAACAAAAAATGAAGGAAATATTTAATCGATGGTTAAACAATGTTGGAAAGCTTTAAAATCCTCAAGAACCATACTAACTGCAATCGACAAAAACCTGTCAAGCAGAGTGTCGAACTTACGCTGGGAGCACTTCTCTTCGACGTTTGTTCTCTTACTGTACATAGAAACTGCTACTAACCAGATATTCCTACTCTGTCAGAATCACGTATGATGTGGGTCAAAATCGATAAGGTGCGAACATTTGCACGTAGGGATCGACTATGAATCTCAAGGACCCAAAGCTGCGGCGGAAAAGCCAAGTTAGTTAGAATATACGTTCAACACATTGGAGACAGCACTGGTTTTTTTCTTGACAACAGCGTCTCAGTTTTCAAAAAGCATAGCATTTGACGAAATCAACCTAAGGCGAATTTATGGAACACACGTTGAGCTATCGCCATAGGGGTGTATGCACTTCCTCAAATCTCACTTTCACTTTGTATTTGCTTAGAACTAAAATTTTCAGAGAATGCGAAAGAAGCATGAACTTTCAGAATTCCCGACGCCCGAACGGTAGCTTTAGGCAGGAAAGGCACATTCGAGAACTCCATCGCCTTTTGTAGTAGAAAAAATTCCTTTTCAGGCACTTTGCTGCAAAAATTCTTTTCTTGACGAGAAGGATGCAAGAGAGCACGAAGAAAGTGATTTGAGCGTTCTAAAATTTCGGAGGCTCATAGAAAAGTCTGATACAACGGTTATTTGTTCGGCACAATGGAATGAGTTCGAGTAATTGATTAATTACAAAAGCAATCGCGTTATTAGTGGATACACATGTGGCGGAACTTATAGCCCTCCTATTTCAAAAGGCTTTCATTCAAGCAGTTCAGGGTTTCATCATTTTCATGCTTCTGTACAGCAAACCTCGGTAAGGCTAATGTGCAAGCATACCGTGTGTATTTGGTGTTTAAAATCTGAGGAAAAGTGGAAGTAAGCGGTAAAAAGGCTATTGTAATAAAAAAAAATACAGAAAAGAATGGGAGTAGAAATATCGAGATGGGAAGATCTTGTTAGAAAAAAAACCACCTAAGCAAAAACCAAACCAACAAAGTGTAAAGTTGAACAGATGATTGGATGAAAGTAAGCCTTACTGTAAAGCGATGAGTAACAAAAAGGAAAGAGATGCAGCACAACTTTTACTAGAACTTGTAATGCAGTAAGCGCAATTTGTTCAGCGTAGGACAAGTTCAAGCAAATTTATCCTAATTTCTCTGTTAGGACCATCTTGTAAATATAGAAATTTTCAGCCTTTAGTAATTTGCAACGTTTAGTATAGAAATGCGAAAGAAGCATGAACTTTCAGAATTCCCGACGCCCGAACGGTAGCTTTAGGCAGGAAAGGCACATTCGAGAACTCCATCGCCTTTTGTAGTAGAAAAAATTCCTTTTCAGGCACTTTGCTGCAAAAATTCTTTTCTTGACGAGAAGGATGCAAGAGAGCACGAAGAAAGTGATTTGAGCGTTCTAAAATTTCGGAGGCTCATAGAAAAGTCTGATACAACGGTTATTTGTTCGGCACAATGGAATGAGTTCGAGTAATTGATTAATTACAAAAGCAATCGCGTTATTAGTGGATACACATGTGGCGGAACTTATAGCCCTCCTATTTCAAAAGGCTTTCATTCAAGCAGTTCAGGGTAGCCGGCCGGCAAGTTGATACCAGACTTGTCTGGAAGGATAGCGGCACTGGCTCGATATATCGTTAGCCGCGAGTCATTGTAAAGGCCAGATATGCATTCAATCACCTCCAACGATACTTAATGAAGTCGAATACATGGCGCATCCCTCGGGATTGACCAACGCCGAGAACTTGATCCTTTTAGTATAGATGTAATAGGGCGGAAAGCACAGTGGTAGTGATGTCTGTGGTCACGAGCATGGGGCAAGTTCGACTCCGCTCCGAGCCAACAAAGCCTCTCGTCCCTCTGGAGTCGGGAAATTGGTGCCGGACTTCTCTGGAAAAAAGTCACTCGCTGCAATCCAATTGGGAACGCTCCAGCCCGTCTATCTCAGGATTCCAGGGAGAATTGTTTGACCAGTATTGTACAACATTCAAGATGAAATGAAAATCCTCATGCAGCAAGCAAACCTCAAGTAACCGAAGCCACTCGTAAACTTGGAAGACGTTCGTGGACGATGGATACGAGGAAACGAATTGAATGTGACAAGTGCTGGTATCCGCACAGCAGACGTGAGGATGGATCAAATAAAATAAAAAAATATAGATGCAGAAAAATACGTTTGTCATTGAGACTTATGAAAAAAAATAGTCGGCTTCGTGAAAAAGACAATATGAGTGCACATCCATTCGTAAGTAGAAAAAATAGTGCTTTCGTAAATAAACTAACGTGTCACGGTAAAAGAATTCTAGTCATACTACCTTGGCTTTCAATAAATGTGCAAAGACAATCGCAAAATAGAATTTTAGCGCAACTGACACCGTTGGCATGAGAGCGCCATCTACTGTATTCTTGGGACTGTCTTACGGCAACATTCCCACTCGTAATATCACCGCTCTGAGGAAGGGGAAATCGCCGAAACGTCAGCCATCGACCAACAACACCAACAACAACGCCAACGACAACGAAGACCTACATCAACCTTGCATCAGCTAAAGAAGATCAGTTTATAAGATCATATAAATAAGTTTATATGTACTATTTAAAAGCAAGCGAGTCTCTCTAGTGTTATAATCATTGGACCCTGATACAGCAAACAAATTGCGAAGTAGTGACTTGGAGGCAATGAAACGCGTCAGTGCCATTGTCGACGGAGAGGAGGATATGCGCTAGGTGAGTAGCGGCGACCTTGAGCACCGACAGCGCTGCCCGGTACCGCCACCACTCTCGATTCTCAATATCATTCTGTTTTTGACGTTATTACCCAATCGGGAGAAAATCGCGCTAACGTTCGCCCACCCGAAAGCATACCGACACATACACACACTTAGCGTTCGTTTGTCGATAACATCGTGTCACAATGACTTTTTCTGTGAACCACCTTCTATCACAACAATGGGTGTTGCTAATATATTTATTTGCAAAACATTAAAAAACATTCGACCAGAAAAAAATAGGTTTTCTTTGACGAGAACCAGATCAGCAGATGCTGCCTTCTATGGTTTTGCATGAGAACAGTGAGAAGTTACTTAGGATTACAAAATGTGGCAGTGGATTCATTTCCACCAGATTTACTCAGCCGATTTCGGAATTTCTTACCTCTATCATAGGAAGGCGTGTGGTGCAGTGGTTGGAGGCGCCACTACGACATGCACGTGGAATCGATTCCTGTGCCCATGGCTCACCAAGCCTTCCATCCCTCCGGGGTCGGCAAATTGGTACCAGACTCGTCTGGGAGGATAGCAGCACTGGTTCGATACATCGGTAGGCCACCGCGAGTCATTGTAAAGGCCAGATTAGCTTTCAGTCATCTCCAGCGATTCTTCATGAAGTCGAATTCATTGCGCATCCCTCAAGGATTGATCAACGCCAAGAGCTTTATCCTTTATCCTTTATTCTTACCTCTAGGATGACTTCGGCATTTTTCTAGAGACAGAGCTTCGCCAAATTCCATTTCCTAGTTAAAAATAAACCTATCTCTCATCAACAAGTTCGATAATTTAGGGAAACATTTCTCGATAAGACAATAAAATACTAGTTAAACAGATATTGCGACAGATTCCACATTTTTTTGTGGATATGGGCAATCTCTTGAAGAACAAGACGAACACTACAATAAAGTGAGAATCATAAAAGCAAAAAAGCTTTCGGCGTTAATCAATTTGTGAGGGATGCCCTATTAATTCGACTTCATTGAGCATAGTTGGAGGTAATTGAATGCATGTCTGACCTTAACAATGACTTGCGGTGCATTACCGATGTATCGAGCCAGTGCTGTTGTTGTCGTCCCAGATAAGTCTGGTTCTAATTTACCGACTCCGGATGGATGGAGAGCTTGGTGAGCTTGGGCCACGTGGGTCTGTTCCACACGTATTGCAGGACGCCTCCGACCACTGTGCGGATGAAAAAGTAAGACGCTATCTCCGAGTTCAATTTCACATGCCGACTTTCATGCTGATCATCCTGCCATTCATCGTTCAGGAATAAATGACGCTTATGAGTAGTTGATACGCAACCGCAATCATGTGTGCAAATGTGGGCTTGAGAGAAGTATAAGCGAAGAATAGATGCTGAATAGGTAGCAATAATGTTCGTTACGGGCTCCCGAAACACAATCGGGCGAAAATCGCGCTAACGTTCGCCCACCCGAAAGCATACCGACACATACACACACTTAGCGTTCGTTTGTCGATAACATCGTGTCACAATGACTTTTTCTGTGAACCACCTTCTATCACAACAATGGGTGTTGCTAATATATTTATTTGCAAAACATTAAAAAACATTCGACCAGAAAAAAATAGGTTTTCTTTGACGAGAACCAGATCAGCAGATGCTGCCTTCTATGGTTTTGCATGAGAACAGTGAGAAGTTACTTAGGATTACAAAATGTGGCAGTGGATTCATTTCCACCAGATTTACTCAGCCGATTTCGGAATTTCTTACCTCTATCATAGGAAGGCGTGTGGTGCAGTGGTTGGAGGCGCCACTACGACATGCACGTGGAATCGATTCCTGTGCCCATGGCTCACCAAGCCTTCCATCCCTCCGGGGTCGGCAAATTGGTACCAGACTCGTCTGGGAGGATAGCAGCACTGGTTCGATACATCGGTAGGCCACCGCGAGTCATTGTAAAGGCCAGATTAGCTTTCAGTCATCTCCAGCGATTCTTCATGAAGTCGAATTCATTGCGCATCCCTCAAGGATTGATCAACGCCAAGAGCTTTATCCTTTATCCTTTATTCTTACCTCTAGGATGACTTCGGCATTTTTCTAGAGACAGAGCTTCGCCAAATTCCATTTCCTAGTTAAAAATAAACCTATCTCTCATCAACAAGTTCGATAATTTAGGGAAACATTTCTCGATAAGACAATAAAATACTAGTTAAACAGATATTGCGACAGATTCCACATTTTTTTGTGGATATGGGCAATCTCTTGAAGAACAAGACGAACACTACAATAAAGTGAGAATCATAAAAGCAAAAAAGCTTTCGGCGTTAATCAATTTGTGAGGGATGCCCTATTAATTCGACTTCATTGAGCATAGTTGGAGGTAATTGAATGCATGTCTGACCTTAACAATGACTTGCGGTGCATTACCGATGTATCGAGCCAGTGCTGTTGTTGTCGTCCCAGATAAGTCTGGTTCTAATTTACCGACTCCGGATGGATGGAGAGTTTGGTGAGCTTGGGCCACGTGGGTCCAACATGTTCCACATGTATTGCAGGACGCCTCCGACCACTGTGCGGATGAAAAGGTAAGACGCTATCTCCGAGTTCAATTTCACATGCCGACTTTCATGCTGATCATCCTGCCATTCATCGTTCAGGAATAAATGACGCTTATGAGTAGTTGATACGCAACCGCAATCATGTGTGCAAATGTGGGCTTGAGAGAAGTATAAGCGAAGAATAGATGCTGAATAGGTAGCAATAATGTTCGTTACGGGCCTCCCGAAACACCCGTCCTCTGATTCTACCTCGTACCTGGTCCATCAAGCCTCACCCCTCCAAAGTCGAACAAGTCATAGCAGACTTGTCTGGAAAAGCAGAAGCCTGCAGTTTATACGAAATAGCCACAGCACGACAGCACGACGCAATATCGCAACATTTCAAGGAGAATCGATCGGCTCGACCAGCATTCAAGGACATTTGTGACGAAGACGAGGAATTCTTCAACCATCAGCCAACACCACAAGCAAAGAAATTCGCAGATTTCCGTGTATGGTGGATGAGAGGAAAAGAGGAAACGAATGGAATGCAAGAAGTACGGGGATGCGATGAATGAATGTGATGAATGGGAATCTAATGAAGTAATAAATAAAAGCAAGCGAAGCATAAATGAATAAAAGAAATTAAGAAGCGGCTATGACTTTGTAAGCTACAACAAGAAAGTCTGTGTGTGGACCCTTTACTTCTACTCCATTTATTCCACTTTTTATTCCATTTTATCCTATTCACGTTAAAGTAGGTAGGCGGGTAGCACGGCAATGTCGATGCCGGTCACCACAAGTACGGTGATGCTTTAATCCTGCTCCGTTTCATCGTTGCTTCGTTGACTCCTTGGCTGACGACGTTCGCAGATTTCTCAATATGCACTGGATTCCAGTCAACACTAGAAAATATAGACATCCTTGCTTTCGCTGGTATTTTATATAGCAAATAGCAGGACCGCTTTCTACTAGCCTTCTCTTAGATGAGAAATTTATGTTTTCTTGAGAAATAAAAACAAACGTGGTAAACTTTTTCTTAACTGCGGAATATTTTTTTCATGGCAGCGTATCCAGTGGTGTGCAACCACAACGATGCTGATATTTGCCGAACTCGGCCCCTAGGCCAACTTTGAGCTCGCATTTCCGGGGCTCACGTGCCACACACCTCACCACCGAGGCCTTTGATTTGCCCTTCTCTCAGCCAATTTTGTTTCAGTCGAGAGAGTTTTAGTATTAGATAAAGGCAAAGTAAAGGCTCGGTGGTGCAGCGGGTGACACATGAGCTCCGGAAAGGGTAATTGCGTGTTCGAATTTGGTCACGTACACGAGTTTTGCAAGTGTCTCAGCACCAAGATAGTTGCATTTCACAGTTGTTACTACACTGCCGTTTCACAATAGCTGAACATTCGACGGTTTCGCATCCTCCAGAGACCGCGATAGTGAAATTGAACGTAATTCACTCAGTCAAACACATAACACAAACACAAACACATACCAGAATTTTAAAGGATGGGAGACGATGCAGCAACTATTTGTCGAAATGTTACTATTCCTTCATATTATAAGGTCTTCCTATAGTAACTGTGTCAATGACAACAACTCTTCTTCATATCAAACAGCAAATTTTCTTGCCTTTGAACGTTTCCATCTCATTCAGAGGAACTTTGCTTACAATAAACAGTCTTTATCTTGCTATCCTCTTCTTGTGAGCGGAGCTTTTGTGTGTTATCTTGTTCAGAGCCTTTGCAGACACTACAACACAAATGGGAAAAAGTTGTTTGCAAGACCCGTCTTCCTTCATTTAGCATGTTCACGAACGATGAAAAAGCAGTAGTGGAGTGGACGAATGTTTTGTGGGGAATTCAGAACCTACGTCAAAACACCGCCCTCTCCAAAACACGTTTTAAATCGCAATCTTATTCCTCTGGTTAGCGCTTTTATGGTTTTTCGTTTTATCTTACGCTTTACTCTACGCAGATGACCCACGTTGTTGATCCTTACTGCATGTGGTCACTATAGTAGATTAACCTCATTCTACTGTTATGTGCCTTTCAATATATTAAGCAAATTGTATGGCCATTATAAGTCAGTGCTAGCAAGTTCACATACTTGATTATTTGCTGCTTGAATGGCTCGTCGTCACTGATTGTGCAGCGACCAGCATAATCTCCAATTTTTGGAGATTTGCAAATTAAGCTATTGTGGTTTCATGAAATCACGAGTGGTTAGCGCTTTTATGGTTTTTCGTTTTATCTTACGCTTTACTCTACGCAGATGACCCACGTTGTTGATCCTTACTGCATGTGGTCACTATAGTAGATTAACCTCATTCTACTGTTATGTGCCTTTCAATATATTAAGCAAATTGTATGGCCATTATAAGTCAGTGCTAGCAAGTTCACATACTTGATTATTTGCTGCTTGAATGGCTCGTCGTCACTGATTGTGCAGCGACCAGCATAATCTCCAATTTTTGGAGATTTGCAAATTAAGCTATTGTGGTTTCATGAAATCACGAGGCCAGCCTGACTAAAGTCTGCCCCGGGTTTTCACCACCAAGCGCAGTCGCAGTCCTTGTCGATCAGAGGGAGATTTGCCACCATGTGACTTTAATACCAGAACGGTGGTGGATCTTAATATTGGTTTACTCTTAACTAGGCGTCCTGATGGAAACGCCGAACTCTTTCTGGACTTGGGAGATCTTGCCAGGGGGTGAATCCCCAGCTGTATATTGCAGTCCGATACCCAGGAACATCTCCCAGTCACGCTGAGGAGGGAAACCGTTAGAAGGAAAGTTCACGTATACTCCCTTAAATGTTAAACTTATCATGAAGCTTACACATGGTGCGTAACCCTGCAGTATTGTCATGATAAGTCAGGTTTTACGGGCTCATATGAATCTTCTGATGTGGTGACCTATTGTACCATTACTGATGTATTCCACATCACACATCCACATCACATTGCTCCTCCAGTCCAGCGTAAAAGCTACTATCTTATTTCGAAGCATCCTCTTACGAACCAGTCTTATGAGAGTATACCTACCTAATGACGCTATCATCACATTGCCGCCTGTATTGTTTCGGTGGAGGGCTCATATGGTGCAGTGGTCTGAGGCGCCCTGCGACACACAAATGGAATCGACCAAGCTTTCCAATCCCTCGACAAAGGGGTCGGCAAATTGGTACCAGGCTTGTCTGGAAGGGTAAGAGCACTGGCTTGATACATCGGTAGGCCACCGCAAGTCATTTTAAAGGCCGGATATGCATTCAATCACCTCCAAACGATGCTTAATGAAGTCGAAGGCATGACGCACCTCCCAGCGACTGATCAACGCCGAGAGCTTTTTTTTTTTATTGTTTCGGTGTTTACATGTCGTTACTCCTGCATCCTTGAGTATAGGTATACTAAAACACTTTAAAACGTCAACTGGTGCGCAACCGTTTATATGACGGCCTATGCACACCACAAAATTCTGCAGATTGCCCCAACAGTAGAGACGGCGACTGCGTGAGTTCGGGCACGGTGTACCACATTATTTTTAAAGCATGTGAGAACGAATACGTTGGTGAAGAAAACATCTAGACGGTAAATTTAGATTCAAATACTCCACCATGTGCGCCGAGTACATAGAAGGAACATAATGGAGATTTTGAAGCAAAAATCACTGTCCTCGCGCAAGTATCAAAAACGTCGGCCAAAATCCCAGAAATAAACCACAAAGAAGAGTGCTTTGTAGCCATGAGTGACCTCGCCCCATAGCTCAGGCTGATTTCCTGATCTCAGCCAGAGACATTCCTTACTCGAGTAGGACTTTGTGCGGCTACTCTTTATCAAACAGCTGGAAGGATTACAAAGAACAAAACCATAAATGTTTAGGAGAACCGTTTACTATGCCAATGAGAATTTATGCATCGAATTTTTATTTGCTGGAGGCATAAAAGCATTGGCAAAGTAGACTACGTGTTAATTTGACCTTTCCAGGCTCTGAAGAAAGTGGAAGAACCGAAAAGGCAGCTATTGTGAATAAATAGTGTAATCACAACTAATATTCTCTCTTCAGAAAAAAGCTATGAGCTCTTTCTTCCGTGAAAATTTGCAATAGGCAGTGAATAAAAAGTTAAAATTGTGATTTCGACTACAGCCTCAGGTTAATTGGGTTCAATGCCGATTTCGGCTACCCAGATCAATCCCACTGACGGGTGATTGCTGATAGCACTGGTAACTGGTACACAGAAAAGTAGTGAAAGACAAGAGAAAATAAAGACCTACATGGTGAGGTGGTGAACGCTTTAGTCCCCGGAAAGGGTAATACTGCCTTCATTCCCCACTGGAGACACCCGCGGTCAGGAGTTTTGCAAATATCTCAGCATCATTGCGGTTGTATCACAATTAATACGCTACCGCGAAAAACTGTAATAGGCGGTAAGTAAAGAGTTAAAATGGTGAATTCTTCATTTTAATGTGAATTCCAAGAATTCCATATAGAATGATACAGTACACATAGTAAAAACTGAATAGACCACGAGGCAAAGAGGGGTGAAAGAATCGAACAGGATCAGTGAAAATTCCACATATCTCAACATCACAAAGCATGATAAAATTTAAGTTCAATAGAAAATCAGACTAACATTTCTGGGAAATTTTCGGAAACACCGTAGCATCCGAGGATATTTGGACCATCAAGTCGTATTCTGTAGTACAATACAACTACTCTGCACCGCAAGAGAGTTTCCTGGTGAGGTGAGTTTACCTTTATCTACTCTGCAGTGTCTAGCAGTGTATCTTTAGAATAAAGAGATAATTCGTAAGCGATCTCATTAAAATCGAAGTCGTTCCTTAAAAGAAAGCCTTTAAGGTTCTACGCAATGGATTTCCGTAAGGAATACAAAGTTCCATCTGGACGCAATTATATTTAAAAGGGACTAGAAGTCCAAATATAGAGGTAGAGCACCACAGATGACCTAGTACTCGACTCAAGCACGATTTATTGATACCGATGCACGATAATGTTGGCGCAACCGGCAACTGAAATCAGCGTTCAATGTTCCGAGACACAGTGAAATTCCTAAATCGGACATCAAGGTGACATCCGCAAAGCTATGAGTGCTCCGATTGCCAAAAAGAATGGATAAGGGATGGCCAATATTTTTGTGAAAACGTGAAAACCGTAGCTAGTCACCATAAATACTCCATCTTCTTCTTCATTCCCGAAATTTCTTCGATGTAACCTATGGTAGCATTTTTTTGGCGCTACTCCACCCCACTTTTAGAGTGGTGTGTTGCAAGCGCTCCGGATTTCTCTGCAAAGTTTACTGGGCCTTTCTTCCTTTTTTTTCATTTCTTCCCAATTTTTTACCCACTGAAACATTCCTGTCGCTTAGAAACAAAGGTGACTAGAACAAGAAGTATATTTGAGGTAATTTGTTTTATGGTCTCATTTTTACGGGTAATTATGCATTAGAAAGGAATTAGGTCTTATATCTTCACGACAACGTAGTTATTATTTTTGGAGTAAGCGATGCTGAAGGGTTGAATGCGACGGACGTCATTGCGTGTGATGGCGGCATGCAGCAGATCGCAGTTGGAGACGCGCTCCAAATTCTCCTTGTCTTCTTCATCCCACATCCCTCTATATGCACAGTACGGTCTGTAAATGTCGTCAATCGACTGGAGCTAATGAGTATCGATGCAATATTTCTATAGTACCTTCTTGCTTAGAAATAAAAGACAATGAATGAGTGCAAAGATACTTAAAACAGAGGCAGGTAGCGCAGTGGTGATGAAGCTACTCGTCACGACTTCTGTTTAGGTTCGATCCAAATCCGGGCTCACCAAACCTGTCATCCTTTTGGAGTCGGGAAATTGGTACCAGATTTGTATGGCAGCAGACCACTCCGCGTAGTTCAAGTAGGAGCACCCAAGGCGCCGGTATCCAAGGATTTCAGTGAGTGTTCACTGAATCAAAATCCAATTATATCCATGAATACGACGACAATACTCATGAGCAGCCGAGCTACCTCGCCGAACGTTCGCAGATGTATATGGGTGATGGCTTGGAGAAAATGAATCAAATGCAAGATATGCTGGGATAGGTCTGCTGCTGGGAGCTAAGATACGAACCATCTTCTCATCTACTGCTCGGATTCCAGCAATTCTTGTATTCAATTCGTATTTCCGCAGTCATCACTCACGAAGGTATGTAAACGTTTTGCGTAGAGGTTCGGCTGCTCCAAGATTACTGTCGTTTTCTTTATGAAGATCACTGGATTTTGATCAAGTTAATTTCCCCTAAAGTCCTTGAATAGCCCGACTAAAGTGTTCCTGCATTGACCGTAGGGAATGGGCTAATTCCAGACACGTTTGGTACCAATTTCCCAATCTTAGAGGGATGACTGGCTTGGTGAGACCGGAGCGGGATCGAGCCCGTAGCGTACTTGTGATGAACGGCACAATAAGCACTGCGCTATCCAGCTCTTAAATGGTATAATAGTATAGCACAAAATTCTTTGTAAACAAGTTCAAGAAGCCTGATTTCTAGTTTTCGTGACACATTTCACGTGATTTGAAACACCACACATTAATCGACAGCTTTTAAATATTCAATCACCAATGTTGTAATCAAACTTGCTTTCTATAGAAGAACACACAGACACACACACACACACACATACACACATACTTCCGCAGTGCGCGACTGACACTGCGGTTGACTTGTGAATTGATCGGATCATGAGTTAGTCCTATGTGGTTTATATGATCCACACTGTAAACATATGACTTTCTGTAACCCAATCTATTCAATCCATCCATCAATGAATCGATCAATTTTGTGCAGGTGAGAAAAGAAACGGAAGATAGTTCAGCTGCCTGTCCTTGCAGCAGCAGGATACACACACACACATACATACACACACACACACGCACACACACACACACACACACACACACATACACGCGCACACACACGCACATACACACATACACACACAGACACATACACACACATACACACACATACACACACAGACACACACAGACACATACAGATACACATAAACACACATACACACACAGACACACACAGACACACATACACACACAGACAGACATATACCCACAGACACACCTACACACACAGACAACATACACACACATACACATACACACACAGACACACACACACAGATACACATACACACACAGACACATACACACACATACACACATACACACAGACACACACAGACACATACACATACACATAAACACACATACACACATACATACAACACACACACACACACACAGACACACACCACACACACATACATACATACATACACACACATACACAGAAACACATACACAGACACACACGCACACAGGATCGATCCCCGCGCCCATGGCTCACCAAGCCTTCCATAGCACCGCAGTCAGCAAATTGGTACCAGACTTGTCTGGGAGGATGCGAGCACTGGCTCGATACATCGACCGGCCACCGCGAATCATTGTAAAGGCCAGATATGCATCCAATCACCTCCGACAATGTTTATTGAAATCCAACGCGTGACGCATCCCTCATGGATTGATCAACGCCGACAGCTTTATCCTTTATCCTTTTTAAAATGACAATGTGAAATTCTATTTACTGCCAAGATTAGACACAGTTAGTACTTTTCGATCTAGGTGTTTAAAAAACTGGTTGAAAGATTTATGTAGCGTTGATCCTTTAAATGAACGACTGGCACGAATGCAGATTATACCTGACGGGATCCGGTGCACAGTTGAAGACCTGGAAGATGAAATAGTTGACGCCCATTTTTTTAAGCACCTCGTGCACTTCACTTAGTGGCTTTCTGCTGAACATCGAATACACCTTCTTCGTGCGATCTCTAAAACTCAAAAACATATTCACAAGGTACTATTTCCCATCAAGGAAATAATAATATAGAAGCTAATCAATGACGACCTGATTCCTGCATCTTCGTAATGAGGATGGTTGACGATTGGTCGAAGCGTAGTCAACTTCACATTGGCCATTACAGGCATTGTCCCAGCGAATACGGTATCTAAAAAACTACGCAAATGTATGAAGAATTGAGACCGGTCGTGTAAAATAAGAAAAAAAATAGCGAATGGTGTTGAATTTCTATTCTTTGGTGTGGTGAAAATCACCGAGCTGCGACTATGAAACAAAAAAAGGACAATGTTTAAACATTTGTCTGCTGCCTATTCTTTTTTTTTAATGGCAAGGTACTACGTGAAACAACCACAAGGATGCTCAAACAAGAGCTAAGGTCAGGACCTCATGTGGGCTTTGAACCCGCGATTACCGTTTTCGGTGGCCAACGTGCTATCCACCGCACCCATCGAGGGCCCTGCTTCGCCTCTTTCTACTATTCTTTACTCTGACAGTAGTATCAGTAATCAAGCATCAGCGGTAATGATTTTTAGATCACAACTCGGCATTGAATTCAGTTAAGCTGAAGCTACAGAACACACACACACACAGACACATACAGATACACATAAACACACATACACACACAACCACACACACAGACACACATACACACACAGACAGACATACACCCACAGACACACCTGGGAGGATGCGAGCACTGGCTCGATACATCGACCGGCCACCGCGAATCATTGTAAAGGCCAGATATGCATCCAATCACCTCCGACAATGTTTATTGAAATCCAACGCGTGACGCATCCCTCATGGATTGATCAACGCCGACAGCTTTATCCTTTATCCTTTTTAAAATGACAATGTGAAATTCTATTTACTGCCAAGATTAGACACAGTTAGTACTTTTCGATCTAGGTGTTTAAAAAACTGGTTGAAAGATTTATGTAGCGTTGATCCTTTAAATGAACGACTGGCACGAATGCAGATTATACCTGACGGGATCCGGTGCACAGTTGAAGACCTGGAAGATGAAATAGTTGACGCCCATTTTTTTAAGCACCTCGTGCACTTCACTTAGTGGCTTTCTGCTGAACATCGAATACACCTTCTTCGTGCGATCTCTAAAACTCAAAAACATATTCACAAGGTACTATTTCCCATCAAGGAAATAATAATATAGAAGCTAATCAATGACGACCTGATTCCTGCATCTTCGTAATGAGGATGGTTGACGATTGGTCGAAGCGTAGTCAACTTCACATACACACACAGACACACATACACACACAGACAGACATACACACACAGACACACATACACACACAGACACACATACACACACATACACATACACACACAGACACACACACAGACACACATACACACAGACACATACACACACAGACACATACACACACAGACACACACACAGACACACACACACAGACACATATACACACATACACATACACAGACACACATACACACACATACACCTACACACACAGACACACATACACACACAGTTGAATATAAGCGAAAAAAGAAATGGGCATGTTCATACCAGGTTTTGTTTCTTTCATTATCCAATCAAACAACATCTCTTGCTCAGGGTTACTGTACTCGCCTTTGATGAGGAGTTGCTTCTCGATGTTGGATTTACCTGAAATATCCCTTTTTATCTCTGACATCATAATCCAATGCAGCTATCGATATGGCGTTGTGCTTCAGTCTCTTATTATAAAGGAATAAGTACATCGAAAAAACAGAACAAGTACTTACGAAAAATTTTGTGCTCTAGATATATGAACATGCCCGCTAGAATTAAAGCAATTTAGGTTTAAAATGGGGATGTATGGTAGAGTGGTAAGAGCTTTCATGTAATGCACACATGATCGTTGGTTCAACGGAGATCGACAAAGCAGTGCTGTATTTGTCGCAGAAAAGCCCTTTCTGTTTCACAAAACCAACAAGGCTAAGGTCAGGACCTCATGTGGGCTTTGAACCCGCGATTACCGTTTTCGGTGGCCAACGTGCTATCCACCGCACCCATCGAGGGCCCTGCTTCGCCTCTTTCTACTATTCTTTACTCTGACAGTAGTATCAGTAATCAAGCATCAGCGGTAATGATTTTTAGATCACAACTCGGCATTGAATTCAGTTAAGCTGAAGCTACAGTCGAAATCACGAAAGAAACACAAGCGGTGAAAAACAACTATTTATTATTAGTGTGCTTTGAATATAAGCGAAAAAAGAAATGGGCATGTTCATACCAGGTTTTGTTTCTTTCATTATCCAATCAAACAACATCTCTTGCTCAGGGTTACTGTACTCGCCTTTGATGAGGAGTTGCTTCTCGATGTTGGATTTACCTGAAATATCCCTTTTTATCTCTGACATCATAATCCAATGCAGCTATCGATATGGCGTTGTGCTTCAGTCTCTTATTATAAAGGAATAAGTACATCGAAAAAACAGAACAAGTACTTACGAAAAATTTTGTGCTCTAGATATATGAACATGCTCGCTAGAATTAAAGCAATTTAGGTTTAAAATGGGGATGTCTGGTAGAGTGGTAAGAGCTTTCATGTAATGTACACATGGTCGTTGGTTCAACGGAGATCGACAAACCAGTACTGTACTTGTCGCAGAAAAGCCCTTTCTGTTTCACAAAACCAACAATAACGCGTGACGCATCCCTCATGGATTGATCAACGCCGACAGCTTTATCCTTTATCCTTTTTAAAATGACAATGTGAAATTCTATTTACTGCCAAGATTAGACACAGTTAGTACTTTTGGATCTGGGTGTTTAAAAAACTGGTTGAAAGATTTATGTAGCGTCGATCCTTTAAATGAACGACTGCAACGAATGCAGATTATACCTGACGGGATCCGGTGCACAGTTGAAGACCTGGAAGATGAAATAGTTGACGCCCATTTTTTTAAGCACCTCGTGCACTTCACTTAGTGGCTTTCTGCTGAACATCGAATACACCTTCTTCGTGCGATCTCTAAAACTCAAAAACATATTCACAAGGTACTATTTCCCATCAAGGAAATAATAATATAGAAGCTAATCAATGACGACCTGATTCCTGCATCTTCGTAATGAGGATGGTTGACGATTGGTCGAAGCGTAGTCAACTTCACATTGGCCATTACAGGCATTGTCCCAGCGAATACGGTATCTAAAAAACTACGCAAATGTATGAAGAATTGAGACCGGTCGTGTAAAATAAGAAAAAAAATAGCGAATGGTGTTGAATTTCTATTCTTTGGTGTGGTGAAAATCACCGAGCTGCGACTATGAAACAAAAAAAGGACAATGTTTAAACATTTGTCTGCTGCCTATTCTTTTTTTTTAATGGCAAGGTACTACGTGAAACAACCACAAGGATGCTCAAACAAGAGCTAAGGTCAGGACCTCATGTGGGCTTTGAACCCGCGATTACCGTTTTCGGTGGCCAACGTGCTATCCACCGCACCCATCGAGGGCCCTGCTTCGCCTCTTTCTACTATTCTTTACTCTGACAGTAGTATCAGTAATCAAGCATCAGCGGTAATGATTTTTAGATCACAACTCGGCATTGAATTCAGTTAAGCTGAAGCTACAGTCGAAATCACGAAAGAAACACAAGCGGTGAAAAACAACTATTTATTATTAGTGTGCTTTGAATATAAGCGAAAAAAGAAATGGGCATGTTCATACCAGGTTTTGTTTCTTTCATTATCCAATCAAACAACATCTCTTGCTCAGGGTTACTGTACTCGCCTTTGATGAGGAGTTGCTTCTCGATGTTGGATTTACCTGAAATATCCCTTTTTATCTCTGACATCATAATCCAATGCAGCTATCGATATGGCGTTGTGCTTCAGTCTCTTATTATAAAGGAATAAGTACATCGAAAAAACAGAACAAGTACTTACGAAAAATTTTGTGCTCTAGATATATGAACATGCCCGCTAGAATTAAAGCAATTTAGGTTTAAAATGGGGATGTATGGTAGAGTGGTAAGAGCTTTCATGTAATGCACACATGATCGTTGGTTCAACGGAGATCGACAAAGCAGTGCTGTATTTGTCGCAGAAAAGCCCTTTCTGTTTCACAAAACCAACAAGTTGGTGTGGTATATACTAGGGAAAGACCTAGTAGGGAAATCCAGAGAATCCCGGAAGAATTATGCTCAACTGGCACTCAGTGACACCGATGAAAAAGACGAAGGCCTCGAGTTATAAGCAACACCTTGGTGGGTGATGTATACAAAGCCAACACGTGAATTGAAAAAGCACCAAGATCCCCATAATATACGAAGGTTTTCAATTTTAAAAAAATTGAAAGGTATCACAAAGAAATATGTGTTAATAGCCCGCAAGCAAGACGACTCTAACCTTCATAAGCCATAGCGGCTATCACGACGAATACAACGACGGTATGGATGCGTTTGTCGAGGTGGATCCCGATTGAACTCAGCAGCTGAAAATCATAATTCCCAAAGGTTTTCCAAGATTATATTACGTTCTTTGAAAAGTTCAATGATATAGCAACACGTTTCTTAAAATCTACTACAATTACCAATCTAAGGAACGACTCAAGCATATGACTACCCTCATTGTTTTCGAAAACTAACCGTCATTTAACCTCTTCATGAATGAGAAATAATTTTTAGATTATTTAGCCAACACGAGGTTGAAAGGAGGACAAAGCAAGGGACTCTGTTGGTGTGGTTGAATGTAACTGAGCCTCCGGTTAAGGGTAGTCACGGGTTCGAAGCCCAACTCAGTTCCCAAACTTTGCTCATATCTCAGCTATCTTGTGGATGCATTGCACATAGTACCCTGCCATCAAAGAGAAAAAAAAATACGCGGCAAATAAAAGTGAAAACTTTATAACATTGTGTTGTTAGTAAGGTACATTACATAACTAAAATCAGGGGCGGATTGCGCAGTGGTAGCAATGCCGATCATCACGAGCACTGTGCTCGTTTGATCCCGCACCAGGCTCACCAAGTCCTCCAACCTTTCCAGGATTGGGAAATTGCTACCGGACTTGTCTTGGAAAAACCACTCTCTGCAGACCAATTAGGAACGCTCCAGTCTTGCTATCTCAGAACTCCAGGTAGAATCGCTTCGACCAGCATTCTACAACATTTAAGATGAAATGAAAAATACTCAAGCAGAAGCCGAAGTCTCATATAGAAGATGGAAGGCCTTCGTTACTTATGGATACCAGGAACCGAATCGAATATGGAAAGTTCTGGGATCCGCACATTATACGTGAACATGGGTCGCATAAAATAAAATAACTAACAAAACTGGAATCTATCGAAAAGTTCCAACACTCTAGAATGTTCTAATGTTCGCATTCCTGAACTCCTGTTGTCAGAAATCTATGGACTTACCGAACTCATCTTTAACACAAGTCTTTTCGTCAAAGTTTTTCTCAGATATATGGCTTGTTCAGCAGAAGTTCACGATATGCCAACGAAATGTATACATGAGAGAGAGAAATATTTCCACTTAAGAGCCATTGTGGGCAGTGGTACGAAAATGAGTACAGAAATAATACGTCGAAATCTCATCAACTCCTTAATAGAGCACTCGTTTGGTTTTCATACCGGTTGGCAGTTCTCCGAAATGCAGCTGATGTACCTATGTATACGAGAAAGATAGAACGTCAAGCTTTCATCTTCCATTAGGCAGTCCAAAACTATATCCTCTAATGGACGGAGAAATAGCACATACTAACGTGTTCAGGTTTAGATGGACTGGGCACACCAAAGGGATAGGTTTAAATCCTACTATGGAGCACTGAGAGTTATTCTAAATACACAAAAAAGCTAGACTAAAACCAATTCAAAACATTCTGAATCATTTTTCCAGAGTCCCAAGACCATTTGAAACAAACTAAAAGGCCAATAATAAGACAAGAACGTTTTTATTTAAACTAATTGAACGGACTTGGCAAAAGAGACTGAAGGGTTTCAATGCGGGCAACAAGGATAAGGATAAGAGTAAAGGATAAACACCCTTAAGCGTTGATTAATCTCTAAGAGATGCGCCATGCATTCAACTTTATTAAGTATAATGTGGTTGACTACATATCTAACCTATACAATCACTGGAAGTGGCGTGTTGATGTATTAAGTCAGTAAAAAATGCTATACTTCCAGCCATGTCTGGCGCCACTTGCAGGCAGGGCTACGAAGCAGGAAATGTTCGTGTTATTCGGGCGACTACTAAGTATTTAATGATCCATACACGGAAACAGTGTTACTGTAAAAGTACTAAATCTCAACACCACGTCTACATTTTTCACCCGGTACGGTAAGAGATGGTCGTCAAGGTTTTACAGGATTTTCGCATGGAAACACTCGGCAACAGCACAGGGAATTATCTTACGCATTGTAGTCAATACATAAAGCTTTCTCCCATTGATTTTGCTCACTTTCAGAAAAGGGTAACAGACATAAAAACATAAAAACATTCTCATGCAAACATAAAAAAGCAATCGTTGTTCATTTCTACTTGACCAATGCGAAAAATTTTACGAGATAGATTCTCTATGAGCTCGTAACTCACCGAATGACATGTTCAGTTCGCTCAATAAAATAATGTAAAATATAGCGCTTAGAAATCTCAGTAGTAATAGTGTCTGTTCTCGGATTCGACTATCTGTTAACTAAGAGATAAGACAAAAAGTGACATGATGCATTGTTGAGAGAGGGAACAAATTGAAGGGATAAACTGAATTGCTTGTTACGAAATTTTACAGAAAGGTGTTGAAAAAGAACACCTCAAGACTTAATATGGAATGTACTGCAACAATAGTGGCCAAATGCGATGTACCAATGAAGTGCTGACAACGAATTTCACTATTTTCCACGACCGACTATCTATTAACCTCGGCAGTGATCAAGTAATTCTTCGTATTCTTGTTGAAATGTTACTATTATTCTTTATTCACAAATAAGCAAGGAAGAATGCCTCGTTATCACGCGTGATATTGGGCAGTATATAAGCTTATTATTTTGAGGGGAAGGGCACATTACGATTCCATGTGAATTCTGTGCGGTTGGTCTCCACTAGACATACTCAGTGGAAGCCTCATAGAAAGCGGTGGGTGCGCAAAGTTGTGTTCATTGTGGTTGAAATCTTGGTTTAGCGTTTTCTTTGTCTGGATATGGAGGCGTTTGGCTGAGTAGATTGCAGTCAACATGACCTTTCCAGGCTCTGAAGAAGGCGAAGTTCGCCGAAACGTCAACTTATTTGTGAATAAAGAATAATAATAACACCTCGCGTTTGCTCAACAAGAACACGGAGAATTTCACTATTATTGACCCGACGTCACACGTATCACATTTGAGGATCGCAGGATTTCTCGCGTTGTACTCGGTCCCTCGCATCCACCAGCCAAGAAGATCTTAAATTTTTTTACGTGTAGCTTCGACTGCTGCTTGAGGATTTCTTTGTCTTCGCCAGTCGATGCGACCAGCGTTGAATGCCGGCCGCATCGACTCACCTTGGAGCTCTGGGATAGCTGGACTAGAGTGTTCACACTTGAATAGGAGGAAGCGATTTGTTCCTAGACAAGTGTGGTACGGATTTCCCAGTCCCGGAAGGTTAACATGTTTAGTGGGCTTGGTGTTGGGTCTAAACGAGGCCTCGGTAAGTTGGGCCGCCGGCGTAATGAACATGACCATTGCCACTGTGCTACCCGTTGCCTGAAAATATGTGAGAAGATGGAAAATCACCTTGTTATTGGCAAGTAATGCTGCACAGACACACAAATGGGGAGTGAGGAACAGTTTTAAACGCATAATGAGCAGCGCCATCACTCCATAGCAGCACATTTGCACAATATTGTAGAAAACCTGAAATGTCCATTATTCCCCTTGTTTTCACAATCAACAGATGTACTACATTGAATATCAATAATAGTCAATAACAATATTGCTGATAAAAGGATAAAGGATGGGTCATGGGCGGGTGGATTGATTCCACGTGTGTGTTGCAGGACCACTAGGCACGCATAGGACCTAGAGACATGAGCAGGAGGACTTTGAAGTACGCGTCACGATCCTCGCACAGGAGACGAAAACACAAGCGCGCAAAACACTGGAGGCGTTCTGGATTAATTCCAGAAATCCGAAAATGAACCGCAGGGAAGAATGCCTCGTTATCACGCGTGATATTGGGCAGTATATAAGCCTATTATTTTGAGGAGAGGGGCACATTACGATTCCATGTGAGTTCTGTGCGGTTGGTCTCCACTAGACATATTCAGTGGAAGCCTCATAGAAAGCGGTGGGTGCGCAAAGTTGTGTTCATTGTGGTTGAAATTTTGGTTTAGCGTTTTCTTTGTTTGGTTATGGAGGCGTTTGACCGTGTAGATTGCTGTCAACTTGACTTTCCAGGCTCTGAAGAAGGCGAAGTTCGCCGAAACGTCAGCTTACTTGTGAATAAAGAATAATAATAACACCTCGCGTTTGCTCAACAAGAATACAAAGAATAGTGATAATAATGACAATCGTGTAAATCTAACAAGCCGAATAACTGGCACCTAACAGATAACAAAGTAACAGAAATTATAAGCAATTAATCGCAACAAAATGACTAAATCTACCTCGGCATGTCGTTTTCCACGTTCTCTACTCCTATGCAGCATTTCTTGTTGTTCCGTGAAAATAAGCGAAAAAGTGAATAGAAGAACACCAAGGATCGCGGATGGAATTAACCAAGTGTCACAAAGCTTTTGAACTGTCTAAAATGAACACAGCATTCGAACCATCCATTAATTTACTCATCGATTAAAATTGTTAACGACGCTTAAAAATGGTTAAGGTTCGTGGACCAACTGCTTTCTTTTTTCGTTCTTTTTCTGTTTTTTTTTTATAAAATCATCTTCAACTTCACAAACCGACTATGAATCATCAGAGAAAATTTTTGATTTAATCGTTCAGTGCTTTCGGAGATTCAACCGAAGCATGGGTTGTGGTGAGCCGAGCTCGATATCTCTAGCAGCTACCAAAGTGGTTTAGATCTGAAGAACGAGGAAATTACCTCGAACGGAATAAAATCGAACTCTGCCGAACATGTGTAGAGTCGTGTATGAAATGTAGAATAGTTAGTGAGCTTCGATCGTAGAATGTCGAATATATGGGCCTGTAAATAGGCCATCTCCACGGAAATGCTTAGTATAAACCCAACGCACAGAAAACACAAACAGTGGCAGTACTTGGATAATGTGAACGTCTTACAAAGTATTGACGCACTAAGCGTAAACTCTATCGAGATTTCTTCCAACTATTCAATTCTTCACTTTTATCCTAATGTAGCTTTCGACTAGACGTCATCAGAAGCCCGGTTAAACACTCAAGATTGTTCCACATCTTTGCTACTCTGTACTGAGCACCTACGGTGTTTGATTGTATAACAACGGATCATCGAAGGTTCCATAGGATGTTCACCACTGAACTCAAGATTAGGACGTCATCATTTGATCGATTTTTCAACAGTGTAAACTAAACATCTGATTGACGATTCGAAGTGATTCGTGTCATAAAAGAACCTAAGGTTTGTCAAGCAGTACCTCTTCAATCAACCCATTGTAGATGCACTGTTTTGTCTAGAGCATCACAATTCACTTGAACATAATTTAAGCCTAAAGGAATCTTACAAAGGCGTGACCATGTGATCAAAGAACATTGGATTTTTTCCGAAATTTCATGAAATTTAACAGTTGGAAGCCCAACCCAGGCGTTCGAACGAACAAATTTAATGTGGTTGTAATCCTAAAGAGGCCTCAGCAGATACGCTAAAGCACTTCACTACAAGTCTGTTCACTACGGATAAGAGCGATAGAACACTCGAACATGTGGTCTCGAATGCAGCATAGTGGATTTCAATGGAAAAATTTCATTGAATGTACCACAAAAGGCTTGAGATTCATGAGAGGCGAAGACTAGATGATGCCATGTTGCAGGGGTCAATCACTCAACTCGAACAAAAGCTGCACGGAACAGTTCCAAACGTATCTTAAACAACTCAAAAGACCGACCGACTTTCTAAAAAACCTTGGCATACATATTTGATATATTTATTTATATAATCTTAAAAACTGATCTTCTTTAACTGTTGCAAGGTTGGTATAGGTTTTCGTTCTCGTTGTCGTTTTCGTTGGTGTTGTTAGTCGATGGCTGACGTTTAGGCGATTTCCCCTTCCTCAGGGCCATGATGTTACGGGTGGGACTACTACAAGTACAACAACAACAGCAACAACAACAATGACTGCGACAACAAAGACCTATACCAACCTCGCAACAGCTAAAGAAGATCAGTTTTTAAGATCATATAAATAAATGTGTCATAAACAGCTTCAAAAAGGGTTCACTGCACTAATGACAAAGCTAATGTGCCAATATAGCTGAATGAGTGATCGATATCGTGCGTGTTCTCTTAGCTTTCTTGGAACTGCTTTACCAGATAAGGGAGGTTTAAAGTTAACATAAACAATTATTTAGTTAGTGATTCTTAGGCAAAGGTGGGTGCTACCTCACATAGTTCCATTGCTGGCCCAACGTTGCATCCGTCAAGTAACACAGCGCATTTAATTTAAATCTAAACATTCAAGGAATACTTACATCGTCTTCAACTTTGAGTAACCTTGTAGCTCCTATTTTGATACACACAGTTCCAGTAAAGAAGCTCAGCATTGATAAGGCCACGTATAAAGGCCGTAAAGTTATCCTATTCAGAACGACGTCAAAATTCACCAGAATCTACAAAGAAAGCCTTCTTTTCTTTATATGAAAATATGCGAAAGGTGACCTATTGAGGAAGGAGGATTTTGATCAGAGTGGAGGTTCAGAATTGAAGTAAAAATGGATGCAAATGAGATTAGTGGAAATGAGTAAATCAACGGAAGTAAATCACGGCCAGCCAGATATTTGAATACGTTCTCTGGCAGATTACGACCTGTGAGTTGGAAAAAAATGTTCAACATAGAATTTTCTTCATTTTTTTAAAAAATTTTATTTGACTCATCTTCATATCTACTATGCGAATGCCAGCACTTCTCACATTCAATTCGTATCCATCGTCCACGAACGTCGTTCAAGTTTACGGGTGGCTTCGGTTGCTGCATGAGGACTTTCATTTCATCTTGAATGTTGTACAATGCTGGTCGAGCAATTCTCCTCGGAGACCTGAGATAGCCGGACTGGAACGTTCCCAATTGGATTCCAAAGACTGATGTTTTCCCAGATAAGTCCTGTACCAATTTTTCGACCCCGGAGGGATGAGACGCTTGGTTGGTCCGGAGCAGAATCGAACTAGTAGAATGATCGTGGTGACGGACATCACTACAACTGAGTTATCCTCCTCACCGGGCATATTATTTACAATATTATTTCAAAAAAAACTGTTAAAAAATTGTTGATTAGGTAGTTGCCTATTCGACATGTGGCAATTCCTAAAAGCTTCACAATCCACATTCGCAGTTCACGAAATTTCGAAGTCACGAAATATTGTTTAGAAATTTCCAAGAAACTTACAAAGGCGGACAAAATGCTTGCAATGTATAGCGAAGTCAGCAACATCTCATTACCAAACAACAGCACGAACGACACCACGAATGCGGCCTGAAGTGTTCAACAGTAGAAGACAATGATGAACACTGAAGACGAAATCACAGTTTACTCATGCATGTCGTTTTAGGTTTAAGCCCAAAGGCTGTATTTGCACTAATTGTTCTCTTCTCGCTTGTTACATTCTTGTTCGTTGGAAACAGAATTTTGAGACAAACGACATCTGACACGACAAGCCACACGAAATCCCAGCAGATGTTTGAGTGATGTTAACGCAATATTTCTTCTTCAGAACAAAATGCACACGAAGCAGAACCCTCAGTGGAAATGAGAACACACCAAATGACCAGCCAGAAGAGTGTACATTGTCTTCCGAGGGATGAAGTCAAACGTGAAGACGACGAACAGAGAGCAGATTTGGGTGAAGAAGGCGAACTGCGAGAACTGCCAGAACAGCATCGCGCACCCACCGAGCAACGTCATCAATAACGCATAGGTCGCTCCCGAACGGTTATTCCTGAAGCACTGAAGGTTTTCTACTATGAATACATATAGCATAGAGTTCTAAAAAAGTACTCTGGCATATCAATGCACTATGTATACTTTTATTCTTCACATACTACAATTACAAGAGACTTTGAAAAATCCACCTTCAACATTCAACAAGGGCACGTATGGCGCAGTGGCTGGGGCGCCACTGCAACACACACGTGGAATGCGCCCATGGCCCACCTGCCTTCCATTCCTCCGGAGTCGGCAAATTGGTGCCAGACTTGTCTGGGAGGATAGCAGCACTGGCTCGATACATCGGCAGGCCACCGCGAGTCATTGTGCAGGTCAGATATGCATTCAATCACCTCCAAAGATACTTAGTGAAGTCGAATGCATGGCGCATCCCTCAGGGATTGATCAACGCCGAGAGCTTTATCCTTTGAGTTTTATCTATTACGCGAAAAAAAATGCGTGAGAAAACTTGTGCTTCATTTTCATCTTATTTCTTCCTCCTATGATAATACAAAAACCAAAAAAACGCATTATATATCTCCGCTTTAATGGAACATGGTCTTCCTTTTTTCCCAATCCTACCGGACCATCATCTTGCTCTATGAATGCATAGCACTGAATGAAGAGGAAATCGTTTGCACTAGAAAAAGAACTAACTTCAAGATGTAGGTGACGACGGTGATATGGGCGATGATCATTGGAAAGGCAAAGGATTCACGAAGAGGCGGCGTCCACTGCACCCGGGTTGCCTCTCCATGGTTGAAGGCAAACGCCAGAACTGAGATGAAACCACCCAGTAGACTGTCGCTAAATTTGAGTCATCGGTATTTCTTCTAAACGATTTCGAAATAGAACACTGGTCTGTACATATGTACAAATTCACTATTGAGATTCTAGATATTCATCAAATAAGGTTCAGAACCCAATTAAAAGAAAACCCGGAACGAAGTGGTCTTATTCCCATCAAATATTCTCCTTGAAGAGCGAACCAACGTCCCTTCGTCCATTCCCCTCTTAGAAAAATGCTAATTATGCATCAAATACAATATATTACAATTGACTTGGCCAGACACTAATTCGTATTTAAATATATTGAATATCAAATATATATAGTGATTGAGAACAACACGCGATGAAAAGATATGCACCGCAGAAGCTCACTGCTCACCTCACCAACAAACCAAGGAGGAACAGCCATCCAGCCGTAGTCCCTGCCAGAGCGAACACATGTCTTATGTAGAAATAGTGTGAGTTGCCGATGCCTAAAATAGTAGAAAACTAGCAAACAGCAAGGCATTCTTTCATTTTATAAAATACTTGTTTGAATAGTTACCAATGGAACGACAGCCTTTAGACAGTGCTTAACTGTCTTTATGTTATATTATAACAGCATTACACCTATATTAGGAATTCTCCCCAAGGATCTCCCTCATATTAGAGATTTCGAGCCTTTTAGTCGTACGGCTACGTAGCACGTCCCCAGATAGCGTACAGGGGGCTAACCGTGCACGGAAAGCGAGTTTTGCCTCTCTGAGACACAGGTGGATCCAACGGATGAACTTCGAGTTTCTGCTGCACCGATTTAGAACATACTTCTCGTATTTACGAGCGAGTATTCATGCATGCGTGTGTGGGTGCGTTCTCGCTTTTGCGGATTTATTCTACGAGTCAATTCGACCATAAACCTGTAAATTATAGGAGTTGCCTTCAACAAATAAGGTCCATGTCTACTCTAGGAGAGATTGAAAAGCAACCCGTTAGTAGACCAAGCACCTACATTCATAGCTCTCCAAGTAATACGTGGGTACCGAAAAGCTAAACCCAGTAAAAAAAATGGCCCAATTCCCCTAACTTAAAAAGAGGAGGTTTCGGCATCGTTGAATAGCACGAGTATGGAGAGGCTGCTAAAATCTCAAGATTCTAAGCCGCCGAAATCGCAAAGGATTAGTGACGATCTGCACCTAAAGTACACTCTCACATGCACGCGAGTCCTTAATAAAAGATTCGACCATGCAAGCAAGAAGGATGAGGTACGATGTTCATCGGACCCACCAAAACGAGAAGACACTACCCATTCAACGCCGTCTATGACACCACAGAAGAGCTGTTCTTTGGAACATGCGACAGTACAGGAGTCGGCGGTGTCGGCGCTCTCGTCAACATGAGTTTGACCATGAACATCGATTCATTCGAGCGACTAACCACCCTAATCGGACGTCTACGATTGAAGAGATGTGGATCAATGCCCGCGTTCACAATCGTCGTCGTTTACTCGCCGACACCAAACTACAACGAAAGAGAACTTGAAGCGTTCTATATGGACTCGGAGAAGTTCTACAGAGAAGACTATATATTCTTCAAAGTCATCATTCGGGATTTTAACGCTAAAAAAAAGACCAAGAAGAACGTATGAAGAACGTCAAATCAGGACCCACAGATCAGAATGGAAGGAGCAGGCTGAGAGGTTGTCTGAATTTATCATGACAACCAAGACCATTCATGGTAACACGCAACTGCAGAAGCTCCATTTTCAACGCCAGGCGTGAGAGGCTCTCAGTGGAGAGTACAATAAGGAAATAGACAACATCAAAGTAAATCGAAGGCTTTGCGGAGGCTATGTTGATGCTGTTCCCAAATTCTACGTGGGATTTGACCATCGCCTCCTTTGTGGTAGATTTCACTTCTTGGGGAAAAGAAAAAAATCCGCTAAATTCAAGAAACGAAATACCAAAACCACAATAAGCTGGGATTTATTCAATTCACTAATCGGCCGTTGGGAAGATGCTATTCTCGATAGCATCGACGACGAATACAAACGGCTCATTCAACATCTTCACCTTTAGGATGAAAGGACGTAGTTATCGATGTTGACGAAGCCCTGAGGGATGCCCCGTGCATTCGACTTCATTAAGCATCGTTTGGAAGAGGTTGAATGCATATGTGGCCTTTACAATGACTCGCGGTGGACTGCCGATGTATCGAGCCAGTGCTGCCATCCTCCCAGACAAATCTGGGGCCCATTTGCCGACCCCGGAGGGATGGAAGGCTTGGTGGCTCATGGGTGAGGGGATCGATTCCGCATGTGTGTCGCAGTTGCGCCTCCAACCACTGCAGCAAACGCGTCCCTACCTTCATCTTATCGCTACGAAAATCGAGAGTGCAACAGTCACCAAGAGACATCTGTCTCCAGAAAGTCTCGAGCTAACAAGCCAGCGTGGAATCACACGAGCTGCAGGCAACCGCGAACTAACGTCCGAGCTTGCGAAACAATACAGACAGGCGATAAAAGATCTTAAAGAGAGAAGAGGAGCAGTAATGGTCGAAGCTGCAGAGGCTGGGAAAAGCATTCACAAAGTCCGCCGAAACTTCGCCAATTACAAGACCAAGATGACTGCACTCTGACACCCAGACGGAACAGTAACACCGTCTCATATGCTAATGGAGAAAATCAGCCAGGCATACTACTCAGACCTTTTCGATAGCCACGTCCACCTCCCGTCATATGAAATAAAAGAGGATGGACATGTACCGCCAGTTCTTCCTTACAAAATACGACACGCCATTTCGTTGGTGAAAAATCGAACAGCGATAGATCCGGATAGGATGAGACCGAACACCTGAAGAACATTCCGCCAGTCTTCGTAAGCACACTGGCTCGGCTCTCCACACGTTACCTCTCCGAATGCAAGGCCTCAGTAAAAAACCAGCAAGACCGCGTTATTGTTCAAGAAGGGTGACTTACACGATATCGGCAACTATCGCCCAATCTGCTTGCTGTCTCTTGTCTACAAACTTTTCACTAGAGTAATCATGTACAGGATTGGCAGAATACTAGACGAAGGACAGCCATGTGAACAAGCAAAGTTCCGAAAGGGATTCAGTGCGATGGGCCACATCCACACGATATCAACACTCGTTTATGTATTACGAGAGTACAAATTACTCGCTCTGTCTCACTTTCTTCAATTTAAGGAAGGCTTTTGGCCCAACTGAGACAGCTGTCAATGAGCCTCTGAACAGTAAGCGAGTCCCTAATCAGCACATAAAGATTCTTCGTGAGATGCATGAAAATTTCACAGCCAAAATATCACAACTCTGCAACCTATTAACATCAACGTCAATAGCGAGGTTACGCAATGGGACACCATCTCGCCAAAAATACCGTCACCCTCGAGAACGTCATGCGAACACTGGAATGGGAGAACAAAGAAATGAAAATCGTTGGTCGGCAATTACACCACCTTCGTTTTGCTGATGACGTCGTCCTTATAATATCAAACATTAGCCAAGCGGAATGTATGCTTGCCACCTTTGATAAAGCCTGTGGAGAGATTGGTCTTCGACTAAATCTCAAAAAAAAAACGATGTTCATGAGGAACGGATTGGTTTCGTATGCACAAATCACGCTCAACGGAACGGATATCTCTGAATACTCCAGTTATGTCTATCTAGGTCGGGAAATCATCATGACGAACGACTTAGCTCCACAGTTGAGCAGAAGCAAATGAGCGACTTGAGGAGTTTTCCAGAGCATCGAGGATTTCGGGAAAAGAACAAAGAACACCCGACTCCGTGCCCACCTTTTCGACTCAACGGTTCTTCCTGCCCTAACGTATGAAGCAGGATGAAAGATCAAGTTCTTCCTTACAAAATACGACACGCCATTTCGTTGGTGAAAAATCGAACAGCGATAGATCCGGATAGGATGAGACCGAACACCTGAAGAACATTCCGCCAGTCTTCGTAAGCACACTGGCTCGGCTCTCCACACGTTACCTCTCCGAATGCAAGGCCTCAGTAAAAAACCAGCAAGACCGCGTTATTGTTCAAGAAGGGTGACTTACACGATATCGGCAACTATCGCCCAATCTGCTTGCTGTCTCTTGTCTACAAACTTTTCACTAGAGTAATCATGTACAGGATTGGCAGAATACTAGACGAAGGACAGCCATGTGAACAAGCAAAGTTCCGAAAGGGATTCAGTGCGATGGGCCACATCCACACGATATCAACACTCGTTTATGTATTACGAGAGTACAAATTACTCGCTCTGTCTCACTTTCTTCAATTTAAGGAAGGCTTTTGGCCCAACTGAGACAGCTGTCAATGAGCCTCTGAACAGTAAGCGAGTCCCTAATCAGCACATAAAGATTCTTCGTGAGATGCATGAAAATTTCACAGCCAAAATATCACAACTCTGCAACCTATTAACATCAACGTCAATAGCGAGGTTACGCAATGGGACACCATCTCGCCAAAAATACCGTCACCCTCGAGAACGTCATGCGAACACTGGAATGGGAGAACAAAGAAATGAAAATCGTTGGTCGGCAATTACACCACCTTCGTTTTGCTGATGACGTCGTCCTTATAATATCAAACATTAGCCAAGCGGAATGTATGCTTGCCACCTTTGATAAAGCCTGTGGAGAGATTGGTCTTCGACTAAATCTCAAAAAAAAAACGATGTTCATGAGGAACGGATTGGTTTCGTATGCACAAATCACGCTCAACGGAACGGATATCTCTGAATACTCCAGTTATGTCTATCTAGGTCGGGAAATCATCATGACGAACGACTTAGCTCCACAGTTGAGCAGAAGCAAATGAGCGACTTGAGGAGTTTTCCAGAGCATCGAGGATTTCGGGAAAAGAACAAAGAACACCCGACTCCGTGCCCACCTTTTCGACTCAACGGTTCTTCCTGCCCTAACGTATGAAGCAGGATGAAAGATCACTCAGCGTTATCGAACGCACAGTCGAAAGGACGATGCTAGGAGTATCCCGTTTCACACAAGTAAGGGATGGGATCCGAAGCTCCGATCCGTCAATTATAAAAATCAAATGCCGTTCTGTACACCAAACAGTAGAAGATAAGGTGGGCAGGACACATAATGCGTATGAATGCTAACCGATGGACAAGGGCTGTTAGTGACTGGATTCCTCGGGATATCAAGCGTACTGCAGGAAGACCGCCGACCCGATGGTCATAGTTCTTCACTAAGAGCCTAGAAGAAATATATGACGCTCGACGAGTTCCTAAAGCGAGGAGAACCCACTGGGCTAGTCTTGCACGCGACAGTCAGAAGTGGAAGATTTACTGGAGCCCGCTATTCACTCGGCGACCAAGGTGACGACAGATGGTACAGATGAGATGATATTAGGAATTGAATCTCAAGCTATCTGATCACGTAGATAAACGATGTCCTATGACAGAGATATTTCTGGTTAGTGTATCAAGGGTTATTCGCGTTTTCATTTTTAAACGGGCTGTGAAGGTAGAACGATATCAAATATTCACACGATCGTAATCTTCGTTCCAAGACTTCTTTATCAAAGTCCGAATTTAGTAGCAGATTGGAAAACATTATTAGATGGGAGCTAATGAAAAACTGAATTCGTGGTCCGAAACAACGCCTTCATTAGAATATCACCTGACTTCTTGTTCTGTCACGTTCTCGCGTAGTATGTGATGATGAGGCTATTCAGCATTTTCATGCTCAGTAGTCTTCCCTACTTTGACAAGAATAGAAAAGATTCCGATTTTTAAAAGTACATTCAATTGTTTACGGCAGCCGTGAGGGACCATGAATAGTTCTCAACGCGTATTGTGCGCATTGAAGAACTCTTTCTAAAAAAGACATTTTGTTCATTATTAAATGAGAAGAGCGTCTTTTCACAGGCCACGTATGACACAACATCTTTGTTGGGCACACTACCGCTTGACAAATATACAAAAATATAACTAGTAAATCTTATGTAAGAACAGTAACATTGTAACATTGTAACACTCGGAAAGAATATGCATTGTAGCCAATGCGTTTTGGCCGCATTACATACTCACATACGTAACCAACAGCATTAAACATTCGAATATTTGTTTCTCTCCTCTCAATGCTCAAATCACAAAAGCGTATCCGAAGAGCTGAAGAACCCACCCTCACAGCTCTCCACAGGTGCCAAGTCACCTCGGTTAATCGTCCAACAACGTTCGAGTTTCCAACCAAGCGTGTTTATAATGCGCTTGAACTGTCGATATGCGAACGAGAGTAAGATCTGTAAGAAGAGTTTATGTCGCACGACGTTCCAGTATGCTCAAAATGAGCTCTGGACTTCAGCATCCTGCTATTGTTAGCTAGATTAACCAACATTGCCATCGCTATACCCATCGAATAGAACTATGGTGAATCATTAAAAAAAGACCTTTTAGCTCAAATTCTTCGAAGAGAACATCGGTAGCACAACGACTTGGTTGTATCTCTAGTATAAATATAATAACGTCAACCACGTCGTTGTTCTGCTGATGTTCTTTTGGAAGAATTTGAGCTGAAAAGCTTTTTTTTTATGCGTCGTCTCTAATAACACCTTCTAAGAATTCCTATAATATGACAAAATCACTCCACTCTCAGCTTCTGAGAGCCATAAAATTGCACCACATTAGTTTCGGCCTTAGAATACCCTTCACATTATGTGCTGAGATAATTGCAAAACTCCGGATCGCAGATGTCTGCGCTGGGCAACAAACGCGCTACTACCCTTTCCGGGGCTAACGCGTTCACCACCACGTCCTTCGTTGTTTCGCCTGTCTCTCGACTAGTTCCATCGATCAGTCTCATCGGCAGTCACCTGTCAACGGGGTTGATCTGCGAACCACAAATTGGCAATGCGCTTAGTTAAGTTGAGGGCGTAATCTGTCTACATTTTTTTTACATAACACGTTGGTATTCATTCACTTCCACTCGTCGTTTTCTCGAATCTACCAACTATGAAGTTTATCGAACCTTAAAGATCAATAAATATTCGGCTTACTCATTTCGATTAAAAATAAGCGTTTCCACTAGCGGCTTCATTTTTTCTTCCTTCACCTGCACTTAACAATCTGGTAAAAACACAACTACATAGTCTCCATAAATTTGCGAACTTTAAAAAGGGAACCATAAAATTGGTATAATTAGCACCGCCATCCAACCAATACCAGGATCGACCACCGTCCTGGTATCGAAGTCGAGTAGTGGCAAATCTCCCTCTGATCCACAAGGGCTGCGACTGTCTGTGGTGGTGAAGACCTGGCACACTTTGGTCAGGCTGACCTCGGCATTCCAGTGAACCACAATCGCTTAAGCAGCAAATCTCCGAAAAATGGAGATAATGCTGCGGTCCGCACAACCAGTGAGGACGGGCCATTGAAGTGTCAAGTGTCAAGCACCGTCATCTGATTCATTTCTGGTACTGACCATTTTTCCTTCACTTTTACTGATATTTCAACTAATACGTTCCATAGTAATTTCGTTACTCTCACAATATTTCGAAGTCTGTTGTATACGGAGAACTTTGATAAACTTAGGCTAAATTCGGCTGTAAAGGATTCGAAGAACTGGGCTGTCCGTGGCGAGAAAACGCGGACGTGGATCGACTTCGCGCACCTCTGGATAGAGATTGAATCTCTTCAGGGTGTTGATGGTGTGTCCGTACTCGGTCAGATTGTCGTTGGTGATCTGCTGCAAACCGGTGTGGTACGACTCGGCGTTGATGATTGTCTTGTAGTAGGAGAAGTATAGACCCTGTAAGCACTTCTAATCAGCTGCTTATGGCTTTCAACCTACTTGTGCTTTCCATTAAACTTTCTATGAAGTCTTCATTAAAACAACGTCGTCCAACGGTATTTCTCCTCATGACTCTCGTTATTGCTCTCTTAAACTTTTTTCTTCATTAACAGTGCAGCTATATTATCCGTGTCATAGTCACGCCTTTCCATATCAGTTATACCTATCGATTATATCTCAACATTTAAATGACAAACGTCTGAAACGCCATCTTGCGATAACCATATGTTCTCTTTAAATAAACACTTGAGCATATTCCTCTCATTTTACGAGCCTGTGGCAAATTGTGAATAACGAAAGACAGAAATTAATAAGCATATTCATTTAAATAATAGGTTTTGCTTAATATAAAAACAGGGGCGCATGTAGCGCAGTGGTTGGAAGTGCCCTGCAGCACACACGTGGAATCAATCCCCGCGCCCACGGCCCACCATGCCTTCTATTCCTCTAGGGACCGCAAATTGGTATCAGACTTGTCTGAAAGGATAGCCGCACTGTCTCGATAAATCGGTAGATAAACAAGGCTCAGAACATGAAATGTTATTCAAACCCGCAATTATCTTCTTCGAGGACGCACGCGGTATCCATCACACCAACCGAGGGCCTTTCTTTGCCTTTCTCTCAGCCTTGATTTTACTCTATTAGTGCTATCAGCAATCACCCGACCAGTGTCGGTTTTCAAAAAACTTGAGTTTTGAGTAGACTGGAAATCGAAATGGCATTCTGCGAGGAATATCTATATTTTTAGTGTAATACCCTAAACCGTCTTCAATACAGTGTTGTTAACGGTTTAACACTACAGTTATCGAAAAGTGTAGGCTATGTTGCAAAATCATATGTATTTTTTCAACTGGTACCAGACTTGTCTGGGAACAGCAATCTGCAATCCAAATGGGCACGCTCCATCCCGGCTATCTCAGGACTCCATTGGGAATCGACTCGATCAGCATTCCACGACATTTACACAGACGATCAAAATGCGCGTTGCAGCAGCCGAGCCCGCCCTTACCGAATGCAAGTGCTGGGATCTTCCACGTAGATGTAAAGACGGATTGTGTAAAATAGAAGGTAACGAAGTCAGACACCGTTGCCAGAGTCGTGGATGATTCTGATGTGATTCAATCGATCCCCGCGCCCATGGCCCACCAAGCCTAACATCCCTCCGGGGTCGGCAAATTGGCACCAGATTTGTCTGGGAGGATAGCAGCACTGGCTCGATACATCGGCAAGCCACCGCGAGTCATTGTAAAGGCCAGATATGCATTCAATCACCTCCAAAGATGCTTAATGAAGTCGAATGCATGGCGCATCCCTCAGGGATTGATCAACGCCGAGAGCTTTAGAGGGCTTTGTCAGCCCAGTATTCCATTCGCATGCTTAAATTTTCTGCTGGTCCTTTTTTCCACATTAAAAATACCCACTTATAGCCGTGTCGTTTCTGCTATGTTCCCGGTCATGTATTCGGGCGAAGTTTGAATACAGTTGAACGAAATAGTTTTGCTCAAATATGAATTATAGGGACACATTGAATCCAAGCTCGGCATACTTTCCTTTTTTATCCTTCTTGTCTAAAATAGAAACTTGCGAATGGACGAGATTCCAGAGGATTCAATTAATAGCCGACGATTGAACAACGCCAGCGTACACGAATCACGAAACCAGTTTAGCTTGGCGACCAAGGGACTTTGAGTTCAACTCAGACAGAACTAATCATAACTTTTTGTATAGCGAAGTCCCAAGAAATTCTTCTGCAAAAGTTTCCTACAATATTGCAAAAGTTCGTCAGCCGAAGTTGCGGACGCAGAATGAATGCAGAGCAGTACATTTTCATCTGACTCTGTTAAGGTAAAAATATTGCCTAGCACGACTAGTTGGCTCCAATCACAGTGATCTCGAATTTACCATCTTTTTTCTAGAACGGTTCTCAATACAGATGAAGTATTTCGCAGAAGTTCATCAAATCCGTTGCACACAACACAGCTCTAATCCGGACGGTCATCGATAGAAATCCTTGTGTCGCCGAGATGCGAAATGATGATAGTTGCAGCATTCAAATATGTGAAAGTCGACAACCAAGAAAATCGGTCGAAGATCCTCCAGGAATATCACCATTTCTCCAATATCGATCATTAATCAATAAATAATTATAATCTATTAGAAGTTACTAAAGTCCATGAAATCGTAGCAATCAATACAAGGAGAACCATATCTTAGCCGATTCTGTGTTTCTCGTTATCTTCTGAATTATCAAAGAAACAAAAATTGATCAACTTACGATGATGTCGTTGAACTTCATGAAGTAAATTCATTCGAATACTCTGCAAGACAGCAGATTTTTTTTTATCCCGTAGTATCCTGGGGTCAGTTACGTTTGTGATGACAGTGTTCAGTTCATTCGCAACGGAGCTCTTCAATAAGAGAGGAAAATTTCTCGAAATAGGATTTTCAAGGAATACGAAAACGAAATTCAAATTTCCAATGAGACAAACAGAAGAGCAACAACGACGAACATAAATGCTACATTGGGGAACACCACCACCGGAGGGAACATTGTGGTGGAGCAACATCATGGTGGACGAAACCCCATTTGGTAGTTTTCGTTCGTGTTCGAAATATCAGCCTTGCAGCAATAAAGTGAAGGAAATATGTCATGCGGTCCAGGAAACCTACTCTTATCGCAATTAATAAGATCTATTTTGAAATGAGATATGTTGACATATGTCTGAAAGCGGGATTATCTCACACAGTATGGGAAGACCTACTGAGATCATGCTGTCGCGTAAGTGTTGACCACATGGCTTACAGCTTTCAGTGTTCCACCTTCTTGATTCAATGAAGTTCAAGATATTATTGATGGTCACGGTTTTTAAAAACACAAATAATCTCCGCGCAAAACATTCACAAGTTCATGAATTGATTTCAAGGGATGCAGGCCAGAAAGTACTGCGCTTTCCAACTCTGAACTCAAACTTAACCGTTTTATTTACTTTATCTTTATTTGCTGATGGCGAAGATCGATAGGACTTGCTGAGAGACAGGCAAAACGAAGGGCCCGCATAGTGTGGTGATGAACGCGTTACTCCCCGGGAAGGACAAGAGCGCGTTCGGATCCCACCGTAGACACTTGCGGTCCGCAGTTTTGCAAATATCTCAGCATCGTTGAAGTTATATTTCGCACTATACCCTGTCATTAAAATAGCAGGCAGTAAATAATAAGTTAAAATTATCTCAGCACAGTTGAAATTATATTTCTGAACTCAAACTGAACTCGCAACATGGTTCAGCCCAAATCGCTAATGTTTACAGCTTCATCGCCTATTTTTAAAGCTCCAAAATTTAGAATGCTTACCGAGTTTTGAAAATTTGGAAGTTTCAAATCAAACAGGTCACAACCACTCTAATTTTCAAAGAAACATCGCTAGTTATCGAAGGTCTTTAGTGTTCCACTTCACTTTTAGAACCGGCTTCCAATTTATCTCGGCATGAATAATTATTCGTAGTATTTCGTTCTATTTGTAAGCTCACACAAGGTTGTTTTAAGCTTTTATTCAGCTAACATTTTGGTACCTTCGTGTTCTTCAGAGCCGGATTGATTCTAGTCTAAGTCGTTAGTTCTAGTCGGATTGACTGTCCACAGCTGTTCGTCCTCATGACCTGGGTCATTTAAGTCGCACGCAGCCAAATCTTCTAGAGTGGAGCTATGCTCGAAAAGGCACTCATTGCCGAGTGAGGTCACCTCGTTTAAGTCGTGCTGTTGCCTTTCTCTCAGCTATGTTTTTACTCTTTTGGTCCTATCAGTAATCATCCGTCAGCTGGAATGAGGCAAAGCAAGGGTCTGGCTTAGTGTGGTGGTTGGCGTATACGTGACCCCCAGTAATGAAAATCGCAGATTTGAAGGTCAGCTGAGGGTCGCGAGTTTTCCTTACATTTCGGCTATCGTCGTATTTCACATCAAACCTTACAATGGAGAAAAAATAGGCAGTAAACAAATTTTAAAACATTGTGATCAAAGTTATAGTTTTAAAATTCCACTCATCAAAGTGTAGCACATGGCTTGCAATCTTGAAACGAGTAACTAAAATCTAAGCAATAAAGCTCTCAGCTTAAAAGCTTTCGGCGTTGATCAATCCCGGAAGAATGCGCCATGCATTCGACTTCATTAAGTATCGATGGAGGTGATTGAATGCATATCTGGCCTTTACAATGACTCGCGGTGGCCTGCCGATGTATCGAGCCAGTGCTGCTATCCTCCCAGACAAATCTGGTACCAATTTGCCGACCCCGGAGGGATGGAATCCTTGGTGGGCTATGGGCGCAGGGATCGATTCCACGTACGTGTCGCAGTGGCGCCTCCAACCACTGCGCCACATGCGTCCTTCTTACTGCTTGCTGCCCTACTAATAAGACTCAAATCTAAGCAATACATAAAAATATTCCAAATTAAATATGTTCGTAGCAAGCACGAACAAATATTGTGGCTCATCGCAGTTCTCTATTCTTCGAGGTGACACATGAGTAACACCTGTCAATATAAATCCTTTCACTGCACGCATTCAAATACTTATAGCGAATTCGTCCCTCAAGCACCCTTCGATGTGCTCACAACGGCGGCCGATGGACTTTTATTTTGAGTTTACAAAGGTGAACTCACAAAGAAAACCCTAATTTCAAGATGTATTCTTTCTTTGATGAGCTTACACGTGGCTGACAATAATGTTTATTATCGGCTAACGTTTCGACGTCTTCGTCTTCATCAGAGCCGATGATCCGAGTCGATGGTCCGTGCTTGCTGTTCGTCTCGATCTGGCGGCCTCGCCTTCGTGTCGAGTTTGGCCCTCCTCAGCGGTCCATCTCCTCGAATGAGGCACACTCATTCAGTGATGCCCTTTTATACACGATGCTGATGGTGGATATAATGATAATGTCCGTTGATAACAACTTGTTTTTCTTCCGGACATACATCGTCGCGCACCTCGTGCAGAAATCGGTGATGTTATTAGCTAGCACAAAGCGTAGTAATACTTCGAAACCGACTTTCCTTGAACCTCGGTGTGCTTAATCAATATGTATTCTTTCTTTGATGAGTTTACATGAGGTTGAATCTCAAGATAATTTCAAGATTATTAATTAATTAATTAGATTACTTCCTAATTTCAGGATTTCAAATCAGTTCTTGCTTTTTGTTACATAGTAATTTTTGTATATTAACTCTTTCATTTCTCTGTTCGCTTTTCCTCCTCTGTGTTTTTCCAAATCACGTTTTCCTCTTATAAAATATTTCGCTATTAAAATTTGAAATGATGTCTTTAGATCTTTTATATCTTTCCTGTCACTTTGACATCTGACATCACACGTTTTAGCGACATCAGAACTTCTTTCATTCGATTTGTTGTCCATATATATCTGCAACATGGTTTACCGCCCCATCGTGGCTGGGAGGTGTTCCTGGGTGTCGAGATGCGATGTACAGCGGGTTGCTTCATCCCCCTGAGCACAGTCTCCTAAGCTGAGAAGGAGTCCGACGTTTCCATCAGGAAACCCAGTTAAAAGCAAACCAATACCAGGATCCACCACCGTCCTGGTACCAAGTCGAATGGTGGCAAATCTCCCTCGGATCGGCAAGGGCGGCGAGTGCCTATGGTGGTGACGACCTGGGGCAGACTCTGACCCGGCTGACCTTGGGATTCCAGGGAACTACGATGGTTAAGCCAACAAGACTCCGCAAAGTGGAACTTGTGCTGAGGTGCGCGCAATCAGTGAAGACGGGCCATCCAAGTATCCCAGTAAGTATATCTGCAACGGTTTATTACCTCATCGTATCGGAGGATAATTTCTGGGTGTCGGACTGCGATGTTCGGCAGGTGTTGTTCCCATCGAGTTCTCCCACCTTGGAAAACAAGCTGACATTTCTATCCACAAGCCCAGTTATCACCAAACCTATACCAACAGAGTCTAGCGCGCTTCCAGTTGTTGCCTTTTCAAAAAAAAAAAAGAACACCACGGCATTCCTTGAACCAGAAATGTGACGTGTTTTTTTTTCGAAACGCTTTATAAGAATTTGGTCGCTTCATTTATCTTTAAAAAAACAATCGACAAATACTCGTGCTAATCGTACTTTAACACACCTAGATAAGTTGGAAGTTTGTGGATAGAGATGATTTTATATACCCATAAGAGGGTTGAACCAAAGTAGACTTAGCGGATAGACCTAGCTTCTTTTCATCGCAACTTTTTTCCGTGGAAATTCGTTCCACATACGAAACCGACCACTGTGAACGGATGATCCGGCGCGACGTTCGCCATTTCTCGTTTGCCGGTTCTCAGCGATCAAACATTTCCCTTTCGGATTACATCCGGTTATCATCAAAATCCACCCCACCGATGTCATTGCTGCGCTAAATTCTTAGAAAAAATTCTACCAGCTCCTAGATTTATTAATTTTCTTGTAATACTCCTGGTACTTAACTTCCTCAGTGAAACTTCTTTTAGATATTTCGAATTCATTTCTCAAAAAGCTCATTTAATTTTATACTTGAATGACAAAGAAGCTTCGTGACTCGCCATTTGACACTTCCAACAAATCCAGATATAAGTTTTCAACTGAACAAATAGTCCAGTGAACGATACCGTGTTTTCGAAAAAAAAAGTAAGATTCCCAAGTTTTCGAATAATTCACTAAAAACTACCAACAATACATTTGATTCCCATGGACATTTCTAATAATGGTTTCCGATTATTCGACGATTCGAATTCATAATTTCGAGGCCAACAGTAACTGTCTCCACTCACCATTTCCGTCCTGTACGCCATTTCTCTCTCGAAATCCGCCAAGTGGCTGAAGTGTCGGTCGTTCTCGAAGAGCGTCCATAGATGCCTCGAGTTCAGCACCGAACAACCAATTCCTGAATAGAGCCTGGTTATTCGTCTCCGCTCAACCCGAACACACGGCCTCGTGTTTCCGTACTATTTGCACACTTACATTTCAACAGTATCACTCAATAACGCCTTTAAAAGACCGGAATAAGCGTTCACATTAAGAAAAATATTGTTTTCTCACATTAGAAGAAGTAGTATGCTTTCCGTTTCAAAAGATGTAGAGCTTAATCATGGTGCTAATGCATTTCACTGACTTGCACAGTCATAATCTTTTCCAACTGGGTGAAATTTGTGAACATGAATGGTGTACGTGTTGTGCGGTTAATCTGCAGTCAAGCAAACTTTTGTGGTTTGAGCCTATTGAAAACGAACGGCTCGCTATTTCCAACAAGTCATGTGATTCCACTGAGTTAGATTTTCAACGCTAAACAAGAACCTACACCTGTATTTCTGAGAGGTGGTACTGTCAGAGCGCACGGATTCTCGGCTAAGACCTCAAAACTAGTTCGTATGTACGATTGCGTAATTCATATCCGTTGAAAAAGCAACCAGGCAAAAATATTTGTAGGGATGACGAGGGACCAGTCCAGTTAGTTTGAGTGTTAGCACACACTGCAGTAATAGCATGTGCTCTCATGTGGGAAAATTCCCGACTCAGTATTCCAATGAATTCCTCTTCGCATTCATTCCTTTCTAGTCTTCGCTTTTGTCAGTGGTTTACGGTTATCTGTTTTCATAGAGTTCTCCAACGTTGTTTTCGTATATGGTAGTTCTTACCTACCACTTTTGAAAAGACACCATGCTCTAAGGTAGTGCTCAAGTCTATTCTCGTTTATAGATCAACAAACTCACCTCAACCCTATGTCAAAACCATGTGTTCTTGACGTAAGCACTTGCAATATAAGTTCATAGACCTTGTCAGCTTTTTTTAATTACTGCTCCCATAAAACGTCGATAACTGCATGCATTATTGCCCCTGATGTACTCTCATAGTGGTGGTCCGGAGTTCGGTGGTGTGCAAAGTAACACGCATCACCGTCAAAAGGATGCGTTAGCTAAACAGTGTGGTCCCCAAAGGACCCCAATTTGAGCCGAATCGGCCTAACAAGCATCACCCATACCCAAAGAGAGATACGGTCGGGGTATTTTTACAGTCTCTTAGTTCCCAAAAAGCCAGCAAATGGAAGTAATAGTCGTCGATACTATCTAACCACAAGGGGACAATTAGCTTTGTTGTACAACCATTAATTCTTACATTACCATGTAAGGCTGTAAGGATTTTTCGAAAAGTCCAAGAACTCGTCGACACTATCTAACACATTAACTAAATAGGTTATAAGGAGTGAATTAATCGCATTATCTTTCTCACTGCTCTGTACTTCTCACATCCTTTCTTTGCTGCTTTACGATTTTGCCCACGGTGATTTCTCCCACATGCACTTGACCAAACGAGCCAACTAAGCCTAAGCTTGCCAACTACAACTTCAAACAGAAAATGTGAATTTATATGAGTCCATTCCTAGTTTCCAATAATACAATTCTCCGCGTCTTCATAAAAAGTCAACACACAAAGCATTTGGGTTACTTTTTCCTTCGAACTCACGTCCACGTCCTGTCAGATTATTGAATGTACGAATCACCAGATGTTTTCATTCGAGTTTTTTTCTACGGTGTTTCGATGAAACAATCGTCTTGAATTCACCCGACACCAAAAAAAAAAACTATGGGTATACAACTCGCCCGAATTCGCAACGAAAACGTTGCGGATGGTGGGTAGTTGAAAGGGCAAGTTAGACAGGTTGGGCGTAATTGCAGCAATATCCAGGTGTTTTAGACCAGTTGTCTGGATTTCCGTCCGCTACCACAGTAATTAAATGTTTTTTAGTCTCTCAAAACGGTGACATAGAAATTCTCTGTGGAAATTCAACGACCGGCGGTACAAAACGGTTACGGTGTTCAATAGTCAGTTGGTGGAAGACAAATGTCAATTCCTGTACTTGTAGATATGTAAAGGCACTAGTTGTTGACTTTACAAAGATGTGGACTAGACGATACAAAAGCTAGTGTTTTTACAGTACTTCGTAGACGTGTTTTGCAGAGAACGGTATGACCGATTTCCGAAAGATACGCATGACTGGTCTTGATCATGATCAAAGCATCAATCGTTTCCATCGGGGTTGAACGTTTTTTGATGTTTCATTAAAAACCTTATAACCAGGGATACGCTATGAAAACAATGAAAATGAACTTTAAATGCAATTTAATCAACGCTGAGAAACTCTGACATGTCAAGAACAAAGAAGAAACTGCACTTAGCGAAAGAAAGTAACCGGAACTAGTAACGAAGGAGGCCCAAAGACATTCAGTCCGATCGTCATGAGAAGTTCACTTAAAATTTAACTCGATATTACTCACTTGTGCGGAGCTCAAAATTCTCTGATGGCTTGTAAAAAAAGAAGTTGGTAGGAAAACCCATGAAAATTAGCAATATAAATTATATGATTTTGTTCTCAACGGCATACCAGCGCCTAGCAAATCCTACGACCAGTGAAAACCTATCTGACACAATTCGAGTTGGGATTAATTTTTTCGAGCTAACTATGAATACTCACGACTATGTACTTCCTAACACTAGTCGATAATTCAGCATAAATTCACAAACTATTTCTTCACTACACCAATACAGTAAGATGACGATGACCGTCTTCACATGCCACCGATGTCGTCTACTTGTGGCAGCTTTTTCTAGATGACAATCCAGACTTTTCTAACCTGCCATTTTCCACCTGTACCTCATGACACATTTTATGTTCATCGATCAAGTAAAACCGTATGCTACTTCGCAACAGCGGTCTCTTCTGTAAGCATAGTTTCCTATACGACGAAATCGCAATAAAACCGGAACGATTATGTACCTTCCCGACTCTCAGCGGTCGCTCCATCACATGGCGCCGTTGCCATTTCAAACTTTACCAAGTCTGCAACATCATTCAAAAGCTAAAAAAAGAACAGAACGCCGTTAAATTCCTTTGCCATTTTCTTATTGGCCACTTTTTTCCCACTAAACGCGTTGTATTTTTACCCTTACGCCACGATGTGACTCTCGTACGTACCATTGGCCGTTTTCAGTATTAAGCCAACACTTCAGATCACAGTGAAAAAAAGCAATTGCCACAAAAACTATAGAATCTACACGTCTTTGCCAGCAAGACATAAGTTCTTTCGTTTCACTAAAGCAAAATTTTGATTTTCTAAGCCCCTTCCAAAGCATTTTTCCTTTTTCTCGGTGAAGGCTCGTATTCCGAAAACAAAAGAAGTTAGATCAAAGAGATGTTGTCCCGCAAAACATGGGCTTTTCCAGTGTGTCGATGGTGTGTCGGCTAGCGCTTTTGCATGAGAATCCTGCGGATTTATGTTTCGTCCTTATCATTCTGAGAAACATGATTCTAAGCAGCATTAAAAATGGCAGAGTATTCTCTGAAAACTATACACACATTTAAAGCCATAGAGCAAATTGTCTTCTATAAGTCTGTGACGTTCTAAATCCCTCTGCTACTTTATTAGTGGCCAAATTGTCATGCATTTTTGAAATAGCTTCGTCTGGAGGGCTTAGAGACTTGAATGGTCTTTTGTGAGACATTAATATTCTCATGCAATGTTTGAGCACTAGGGAGTTCCCATCAAAAACAAATAAGAGTACCGCTACCGTAACGGATGGATACAGAAGAGAAACCGTACAATTTATTAACATACGTAACTCAGGTAATGTCTAGATTCCTTTCCTCGTTCCCGTTAGCAATTCCATTACGAAAACACTAAGAGCAAGACGTTCCCATGGATCAATTGATGTCCGGGTATAATGTTTCCTGCATCGCTCAGAGATGGAATACATTATCAAAAAGTTGAAAGATAGATAGACATTCGCATCCTGTTGATTGTGAGACATGCTTAACAAACATTTGCTTTCATCTCGATTCGCCTCTCAAGACGTTACGGTGTGAGCATTTCAAATTTCTGCTTCGGAAGACAACGACCAGTTGAAGGGAAACGTCGCTTATCTGGCTCACTCTTCCTTAAAAAGCATAGCAGCAACAAGTTCCGTGAACTTCATCAAAGTGACCGATCACCTGACGTTGTTCAGTTTTCATGGAAGAGTGTATGCCAGACATAAAACTCGTTCTAGAAGTGGTTACAATACAAATACTTCTCGCTGCGTCTGTCAACAAAGGCTGCGATCCTCTTCGAACAGAACACGGCAAATCCAGAATTCAGATCAAACGCCATCATTTCCAAAACGATTGTTTATCCATAAAAAAACGATGGCTCGATATTACTTTATTAATCCACTGTCATTAATATCTCGCTCGAAGAAATTATCGTCTCTTCATTAAGTGGACGTCTTTGTAAGTCAAATAATTAAAAATGAATGACTTCACAGAGAAAAGCTTGATGTCATCTTATCTCTTCAACAGAATCCATTTCTATAGTCCTTTATGGACTGACGTATTAGGTTGCAAGGGAGATTTAGCAATAGTGCGAAAATTGCTCACAAATATTCAACTTTACTAGTCATTATTAAATATCTAATGTTCTTAAAACATTGAAGTAACTCCTTCACCACTCGACGTTGCCCAAACCACTACTGAAATGGTGGTCGCGTAGATGATCGGAGTGTTCAATCATGTATGAATATTCGAGTTATTTCAATCCTATGAACTGTGCTTGATGAGCGGATAGGAGTTTGCTAGCATGTGTCTCTGGTTTTCCATGACTAACCTTTCAACAATTTCGTTTTCTTCACAGTCGTTCTCATCTTTGTTTTCTAGAACACCCATATGCTGCTCACAAATAATAGCAAAAGAGTTGGATTTCACGTGTTTATTTATTTCGTGCACTTCTTTTAGTTAATTTTTATAAGGTTTTATTATCGTACGTGGACAACATTCGGGTAGTTTCAGGCTCTAAAAAGGGATAAAGCTCTTAGCGGCGATCAATCCCTTAGTGATGCGCCATGCATTCGACTTCACATAGAATCGTTGGAGGTGATTGAATGCATATCTGACCTTTACAATGGCTTGCGGTGGCTTAACGATGTATCAAGCTAGCAATGCTATCCTCCCAGACGAGTCTGGTACCAATTCGCCGACTTCAGAGCGATGGAAGGCTTGGTAAGCCAGGGAAGCGGGAATCGATCCCATTTGTGTTTCAGGGTGCCTCTGACCACTGCGCCATACGCGTTTCAAGCTTTAGAAACGAATACTGCTCTGAAGAAGGTGAAGTCACAAAAACGTTGGCTACCGAAAATCCATGTTACCCGTATCAGCTCATGAAACACAGTTTTCATGATAACACTTACATGCTGAGGTAAATTGATTTGCGTCCACACGGTGAGAAAGTAACGACTGCTTTCGACTTTAAGTTGTCATAGCTTACATTTTACATTGCTATAAAATTGCATTCAGTAGCATGCATTACTACCGACGAATCGACCTGCCTCCCCACTCCGTTTCCCATTCCCATGGGGTTCGATCACATCATACACTCGTTTTATGAATAAAATCGTAGCATTTACAGTTAAACCCCGATAAACCCAGCTTAACAACTTTATTTTACTATTGTGTATTTATTTTGCACGACCGTCATCACATCTATTTGCCGGTCCCAACATTTTCTGCATTCGATTCGTTTCCTCGCATACTACATCCAAAATGGTTTTCGAACACTTTGCGTGTTGCTCTTGCTGCTGCTTGAGAATTTCGCCTTCATTATGTTTGCCGTAGAATGCTGGTCAAATCGACTCTCCTTACAGACTTGGAGATAGCCGAGATAAAGCGTTCCCATAAAAGTTTTACAGTAGAAACAATTGATAATCACTATTCTTAACCGTTTTTGTCTACTGCCTACTCTTTTTGATTGCAGGGTATATTGCGAAATATAACTTTAATGGGGTGATTGCTGATGGCAAAAGATCGATAGAACTAGCTGAGAGACAGGCGAAACGAAGGACCCGCATGGTGTGGTGGTGAGCGCGTTACTCTCCGGAAAGGACAATAGCGCGTTCGTTCCCCACCATAGACACCTGCGGTCCAGAGTTTTGCAAATATCTCAGCTTCATTAAAATCACTATTCTCTACGAGAGAGCGTGTGGCGCAGTGGTTGGAGACGCCCTTTGCAACACCACTTCATTTTCCAATCTTCCGGGGTCGGCAAATTGGTACCAGACTTATCTGCGAGGATAGCAGCACTGGCTCGATACATCGCCAGGCCACCGCGAGTCATTGTAAAGGCCAGATATGCATTCAATCACCTCCAACGATACTTAATGAAGTCGAATGCATGGCGCATTCCTCACGAATTGATCAATGTCGAGAGCATTATTCCTTCTTCTATTCTCTAAGAAGAGGAGCTGGTAGCTTATTCTGAAATGATTGCTTTCGAGCAGATGTCCTAGCATAGCACGGAATCGGGTGGAACTGCTCAAAATAGATAATTCAAAACTCTAAAAAAGTCCAGTAAACGTACTATTCACAGGTTCTGTTCGCCATAAACTTGCAAGTTCTCGTTATTAACGCTCGCCGAGAAAAAAAAAACTCGATAGTCATGTGGCAGTGTGATTACTATAGCAACTATTCACTTTCTCACATCTACTCCATCGAGCCGAAACGTTAATCTTTCTCCAAATTTTGATGGCAACACAACTAATCGGACTGGTACTTTGAACTTCGTGCGATTGTACTGCTTTTCTGACACGGCCATCGTTTCTGATATTCTACGGGTTTCGAGTGGAATATGACTGACCCACTTTTGTGTCAATATAACGTTCTAAGACTAGTAATCTCAAAGGTTGAACTGGAGCTCCATTCTCTGTTAGAATGGTCGTCTTAGATCCGGCAAGTGCTTGTCACTTCCTATTCCAATGCCAATTGCATACCGGGCAGTACAATAGAACTCTAACAAATGCTGTTACCTACAGATGAACGACAAGGACAACGTATTCAGACTTTCTCGTACGTATCGATTTCCACGCATGATTTCTTTACATGCGAAGTCAACTACGGCAGTAGAAAACACTTTTAAATAGGCAAGATACTTATGATGGCGGAAGGCATATAGATATTAGAGAAACGCCTTTCTTTCAGAAGTACAAATCCCAGTCAACCGCTTGACCAAATTCGTTTATTATCAGGAAATGCTACGTCGAATAGTTCCTGCACACCTGCCATTTAGTCCAAAACATACATTTTGATCTGTAACTCTATTGCTGCTTCATTTAAGAATATTCTATATCCATTATTTCTCCTGACAATTAGATAAAGTGCATAAACGTTCGGCGTTGACTAATCCTTGAGAGATGCGCCATTTACTCGACTTCAATAAGCATTATTAGAGAAGAATGAGTGTACATCTGGCCTATACAATGGCTTGCTGTGGTTCATCATTGTGTGAAATCAGCGCTGCTATCCTCCCAGATAAATCTGGTACCAATTTTCCGACCCTACAGGAAAGAAGGCCTAAAGGCTTAGTGAGACCGCGGCGCAGGATCAAACCAACGACCACGTATACATACCATAGCATCTCCGACCACTGTATTACACGCGCTCCCGTTACTTCTTCAGAAAGTTAGTTGTTACGCGAAAATATGGTATTGAGTTTCTACGAAAAAAAAAACTCGATAGTCATGTGGCAGTGTGATTACTATAGCAACTATTCACTTTCTCACATCTACTCCATCGAGCCGAAACGTTAATCTTTCTCCAAATTTTGATGGCAACACAACTAATCGGACTGGTACTTTGAACTTCGTGCGATTGTACTGCTTTTCTGACACGGCCATCGTTTCTGATATTCTACGGGTTTCGAGTGGAATATGACTGACCCACTTTTGTGTCAATATAACGTTCTAAGACTAGTAATCTCAAAGGTTGAACTGGAGCTCCATTCTCTGTTAGAATGGTCGTCTTAGATCCGGCAAGTGCTTGTCACTTCCTATTCCAATGCCAATTGCATACCGGGCAGTACAATAGAACTCTAACAAATGCTGTTACCTACAGATGAACGACAAGGACAACGTATTCAGACTTTCTCGTACGTATCGATTTCCACGCATGATTTCTTTACATGCGAAGTCAACTACGGCAGTAGAAAACACTTTTAAATAGGCAAGATACTTATGATGGCGGAAGGCATATAGATATTAGAGAAACGCCTTTCTTTCAGAAGTACAAATCCCAGTCAACCGCTTGACCAAATTCGTTTATTATCAGGAAATGCTACGTCGAATAGTTCCTGCACACCTGCCATTTAGTCCAAAACATACATTTTGATCTGTAACTCTATTGCTGCTTCATTTAAGAATATTCTATATCCATTATTTCTCCTGACAATTAGATAAAGTGCATAAACGTTCGGCGTTGACTAATCCTTGAGAGATGCGCCATTTACTCGACTTCAATAAGCATTATTAGAGAAGAATGAGTGTACATCTGGCCTATACAATGGCTTGCTGTGGTTCATCATTGTGTGAAATCAGCGCTGCTATCCTCCCAGATAAATCTGGTACCAATTTTCCGACCCTACAGGAAAGAAGGCCTAAAGGCTTAGTGAGACCGCGGCGCAGGATCAAACCAACGACCACGTATACATACCATAGCATCTCCGACCACTGTATTACACGCGCTCCCGTTACTTCTTCAGAAAGTTAGTTGTTACGCGAAAATATGGTATTGAGTTTCTACGAAGCCCCAACATGCTCATAACAGTTCGAGTGAGAAGTGACACACTAGGTGGCTCACAAAGCCTTAAATCTGGTGCATGGCCACCATCGGTCTTTGACAAGCCATTCAGAGGTAGCGAAAATAACCAGCACGAGTTCGTTAATGACTGTTATGCTAAAATACCAATGCCTTCATGAAACTGCAGTCATTCTCCCGCTATGCTTTGTGAGTGTTCTCCACTTGAAAAGTCACCATCTTTAGGTTTAAAAATGACTGCCGGCAAACGGGTTTTATTAATCGATTATTCGAAATCCGATAGCCACTCCAAGGTTACGGACGGTTCAATATTTCTTTGAAAAATATAGGCATCTACGCTTTCACTTTCCTTGAAACTTTGAGCTTCCATTCAAAAATTTGAAAAATGCTACAAGACATAGTGCTTGCAGGCAGTTCCTCACCTTAGTTGGCATAGTTTCTCTCATTCCTCTCGAGCAAACCCTTTTTATAATGGAAAACCTCTCAGTTTCTATCAATGCGAGTAAAGACTAAGTGTTCCAAGCAATAGTTGTGGAAATTATTGATTCCAACCCTATTCAAATAGAACCCATTAACCTTGAGCTAAACAATCATACGTTTGTACTATTAACGCGAGGTTTAACCAGCTTCATCGAATAGAATGAATCACTAAATCTAACTGCTAATCAAAAAATGTTCATTAGCGATGCACTACAGAAGAACTAAAATGCGATATAGTTCCTCGTGACCTTGATGATGGTGTGAAATCTTTGCACTCTACGAGGACAAGCGTACTTACTGAAGGTTCCACGTTTCCATTCACATTTCACATTCTAATCGTTTCATTTGCTAGGAAATGTCGCAAAAGTTTCTCTTTCACTATCTCACAGTCTATTTTCTGAAATTTCGAATGACTTCAGATTTTCACCACTGTTTAATGAGAAGTTAAAATAAAAAGGATAAAGGATAAAGCTCTCGGCGTTGATCAATCCCTGAGAGATGCGCCATGCATTCGACTTCATTAAGTATCGTTGGAGGTGATTGAATGCATATGTGGCCTTTACAATGACTCGCGGTGGCCTGCCGATGTATCGAGACAGTGCTGCTATCCTCCCAGACAAATCTGGTGCCAATTTGCCGACCCCGGAGGGATGGAAGGCTTGGTAGGCCATGGGCGCAGGGATCGATTCCACGCGCGTGTCGCAGTGGCGCCTCCAACCAACAAGTGGAGAAGTTGAAATAGAAATTTAATTCATCAACAGGTTTCTAGGGATCCGAATTTATACTCAATCTAATGCGATAAGTCCACCGACTCTTTCATTCCAAAAAATTCACGAGATTTGTTCAAAACCTTCTATCATGTCGCATTAGCTTCATGCTAACGCATTGCACCACGCAAGTAACAGTGAAACCTAGGGGTTAAGCGTTGACCACTACCTGAGGGATGCGCCGTACATCCGACTTCCTTAAGCTCCGTTGGAGGGTACCGAATGCATATCTGGCCTACATAATAGCTTCCTGTGGTCTACCAATATATCACGTCCAGTTTTTCATCCTCCCAGGCAGGTTTGCTACGAAATAGCATGCCCTGGAGGATGAAATTGTTGATGCACCCACAGCGCAGGGTTGAACCAATGACCATGTGCATATCTAACTACTGCGCTAAAGTTGCCCCCCGGTGAGTGAACGCTAGAATAGTGAGCTACACACTTTCTCGTCTTCTCAAGAATTGTTGCACATATAAATTTACATTTATTAACGCGTGAAGTATCAATGGCTGCCTTCTACGACCAACAAAAAATAAGTGAAATAAACTAACGTGGCTGATATCAAATTGCTTTCCACCACTTGCATTCATTCTTCCTTCGGAGAAAAAGCTCTCATACTTTTGAATTCAAACTCACTTCATTCTATAAATCGACTGAACACCTATCAGCTTCTAGTGTACCTAAGGGTTTTATTTAGTCTACTTTCTGTTTCTTTGATTACAACGCTCTCCTATTAATTTCGCACATGTAACTTTAAAGAGCCTTCTAAGAGAAAAACTTCCTTCATTCATTCAGAAAAATATTTAAGACCTACACCGTTAGAAAAGGGCGCGTGTGACGCAGTGGTCGAAGGCGCCACTGAGACGCGTACACGGAATCGATCCCCGCGCCCATGGCCCACCAAGCCCTACATCCCTCCGGAGCCGGCAAGTTGATACCAGACTTGTCTGGAAGGATAGCGGCACTGGCTCGATACATCGGTAGGCCACCGCGGGTCATTGTGAAGGCCAGATACGAATTCGATCACCTCCAACGACACCTACTTAATGAAGACGAATGCATGCCGCATCCTTCCGGGATTGATCAACGCCAAGTGCTCTATCCTTTATCCTTTACCATTAGAAAGAATATCTTTGGCAATTTCTATAAACACTTATACGACGAAGGAATGATCGGTGGATTTTTCTGCTGAAATATGGTAGTATCCCATATTCCAGCAGCCATCTCAACATCATGGACTACCAAGATAATTCACTTGGCATTGATTACTCATCGACCAAAAACGTTGTTCCGTATCCGCCTTCATTTCATTGTTTCTTCTTGCTCGTAGAAGGCTTTCTGAAGGAAAGGTAAAAACAAAGCCTCTTCACCAAACACACTTAAAAGAGTCAGTAAAAGCTACGAAAGGAATGGCCTTAAGAAAGTTAGAACTACATTCTTAAACGGAAACCTTTTTCCTCGTTCTTAATGAAATTTCGATGGAATACGATGCAATGAAACTGTGAATTTGCACCACTACCATGGCTGTGGTCTACGTCGCTCAGCTTTAGAAATTGACCGACCTCATTCACAAACATGTACACGAATACTTTAGGATTTCAAAACACTTTCCGGATCCTTTTGCTACCTTCGATTAGGTCATCACTTCTATGTCTTTAAGGACAGGACAGAGCACCGACGTTTAAGAACACCTTAGAAAACGACTATTTTTCTTACTAAGCACTCATTAAAAGCTACGAAAGGAATGGCCTTAAGAAAGTTAGAACTACATTCTTAAACGGAAACCTTTTTCCTCGTTCTTAATGAAATTTCGATGGAATACGATGCAATGAAACTGTGAATTTGCACCACTACCATGGCTGTGGTCTACGTCGCTCAGCTTTAGAAATTGACCGACCTCATTCACAAACATGTACACGAATACTTTAGGATTTCAAAACACTTTCCGGATCCTTTTGCTACCTTCGATTAGGTCATCACTTCTATGTCTTTAAGGACAGGACAGAGCACCGACGTTTAAGAACACCTTAGAAAACGACTATTTTTCTTACTAAGCACTCATCGTAATTCTGGACTAGTAGGTAAGGTAACCAACAATAATACATTAAGAATACATGATAGATAATTGTGGCGATTCTTACGAAAATGAGAAAATTGAAGCCTGCAAGTTGGAAAATGTCCTTAATATTCAATAACAGTGGTTGGTCGTCAAGCAGTGCAGAAACAGCGTTTCCAACTCAGCGTGAGTATTCTCGGTCTCGTGACTAAGGTCTACTACGCAAACAAACATCTGACAGTAGTGACTTGCTAATCGCTGAGTTGTCGAATTGTCAAGGCCATATTTCTTCTAAGTATAGAAATATTGCCAGGATCTCAACCTCAGCTGATTCGTATTTTGATAACAAACGGTGTGTATTGATTAAAAGGCGAACAAGTGCAATAACAAGTTTCCGCAGTTGTTATCGAAACTCGTCCGTTCCTCTATTGAACTCATAGAAAGCTTCATAAACAAAACACATGTCGTGCTTATTGGGTCACGGTCGTTGTTTTCACCACAGTTTCATCCCGTCCCATCTGAACAACTACTTCGTTTCCTCTCGCCCATTGATCGAAAATTAATCGGATTATGAATGGATTATTTCAATAGTACAGATACCAATGAGTACAGTGCGTATGTCAACGAATGGACTCTAGCAAATATACGAAGGCGCCGAGGAACCCCAGAAAAACCACAGCAATGATTAAGCTGAGCTTGTCGATACTCCAGTTCCTTGATTATCTAGATCCATTTCGCCATATAACTGCTGTACTTCTTATATGAAGCTATTTTGCCCACGATATTCTAAAGATCGTTCCCTTCATTTCTAAACTTGCACCCTAATAATGCGTTATAAGTGCTGCTATTGGCATAAGCATTATTGACGGCTCTTAATTGCGTTCATTCCGTAAATCTCTTTACGACAAATCTCGAATAGCAAAATACCCACCATTTGACTGTAAATTTATTTATCTGTATCACCTTTCCTGTATCACCTGTCGTCTCGTTGATCGCTGAGTGACTCAAACGGGCGAAAATAGACCTTCCATTTTTCCCTGTCCCATGAGTAGTCTAGTGAGTCAGTTGTCTTTCGTACGTACTACGTCTCCGACCTACTTTATCTTCGATAGTTTGAAGTATTAAAGTGATCTTTGACCGCTGAAGCGGGTAAGAGCTTCGGATCCTCTGCGTCACATGCATGAGACGGGATACTCATAGCGTTTTCTTTATTCACCTTAATGTTGTTCAATTCCATTGTTCCTATGAAGTTCTGGAGGGTCGCAGTAAACAAATTTGACGAGAACTATTTCCTTGCTTACCATCTTTTTCGAGTCTTTGTCAAGATAGCCGTAGAGTGGCGGTATTTTCGTTGTGAAATTTTTACAGCTCACAAGAATCCTTCATAGATTAAGCAGAATTTCATAGAGTAGATTTCATAGAAGCCCTCGTCTCGAGGACGTGGCTGCTTTTATCGCAACTGAATTAAAAGCCATTCTTTTAAATCGATAAAAGTGAGATAGAGCGGTCTCTTGTGCTCTTGCGATGCTTCCATGAGTTTTGTTATCGTGCGGATGTCGTCCATTGTACTGAACCTTTTTGACACCCTCCTTGCTCACGTGGCTGTCCAACGTCGATTGTTCTGTCAATCCTGCATAGAACGACTCGAGTGAAGAGTTTGTGGACGACAGACAGTAATCAAATTGAGCGATAGTTAGGTGGTCAGCCCTCTTGATCGCGGTCTTGCTAGTGTTCAACTGAAAAGGAACGAACATTATGATAGGTAATGTTTGACCAGGCGATCCCATGTGCTGATGAGGACAGGTGGAAGGTTTTCTTCAAGTGTTCATAATTCGTCTTATCCGGACAAGGTGTTGCTCGATTCCTAATCAACGTAATATCATGTCGGATTTCGGAAAGGAGAACGGGTAGGACGATAAATCCATCCCCCTTTAATTCATTTGAACGCAAGACGTAGCTATCGAAGAAATCTGAGTAGTATTCGTGAATGATTTTCTCCATTGTCTTTCTGGAAGCCATAGCTGTTCCATCTGAGCGTCGGAGTGCAATCATCTTTGTCTTGTAATTGGCGAAGCTTCAATGGACTCTGCTAACGCTTTTCTCGATATCTGGCTTCGAACATTACTACTGCTTCTCACTCTTTAAGATCTTTCATCGCCTGTTTACCCTGTTTTGCAGACCTGGACGGGAATTGACGGTTACCGGTAGCTGGTGCGATTCTACGCTGGCTTGTCAGCTCGAGTGCTTGTGAAGACAGACGTCCCTTGGTGATTTTCGAGCACTCAGCTTTCATAATGCTTACTCGAGCAAGCCGATTGCATTCCTCATTAATGTTTTCAAGAACCGTGCGTTTTCAACAGTCGACGAACAAACTGAATAACTTCTGGTTCATCGTAGTTTTAGGACTTCTTTTTTTATTATATTTTAGCTCCTTTTTTTCCTTTCAAAAAGGACGCGTGTGGCGCAGTGGCCGGAGGCGCCACTGCAACACACACGTGGGATCGATCCCCGTGCCCACGGCTCGCCAAGCCTTCCATCCCTCCGGGATCGGTAACCGGACATGTCTGGGAGGATAGCAGCACTGCCTCGATACATGGGCAGGCCACCGCAAGACATTGTAAAGGCCATATATGCATTCAATCACCTCCAACGATAATTAATGAACTCGAATGCATGGTGCATCCCTCAGGGATTGATCAACGCCAAGAGCTTTATCCTTTATCCTTTTTCTCCTTTGCGAAAGAAGCGGAACCTAAGACGAAGAAGATGATCTGATCCTAAGTACAATTTGGTGCAACACCCACATCGGTTAGGCAAAACCTCCGATTTCCCATCATATGATGTAGGCTCGTTATGACAGTCTCCATTGGGAAATTCTCACGTCCGCCATGGATGGTGGGGTTTCTGGAATTGAGAGTTACCATGAATGTTCTTCGTCGTCATGACACTCAGACAGCCGCTCACTGTGCTAGTTCCATTCTAATCCCTGGTCTCTGTGTGACGTTTTTCAGACGTTCTACCGGGTCCAGTTTTACCGCTAATATTTCCGCTGATCACCTTGAAAAATGTATGTCCTTCTCTGTAGTACTTCTTAAAGTCCATATAGAACGCTTAGACGTCTTTTTCATCATAGTTCAAGTCATCTATCGAGGACTTAAATGCAAATGAGCGGGCATCGCATTTACAGATCACCATCATACTGCTTCGAGATTTAAGCAGTCTAGAATGGCCCAGGGACTTTAGCAACCTATAGGTAGTCGTCTTACCCAACGCTTCCGTATCGAAGGTCCTTTCAGGGTCAGAGGAATGATGCCCGTTTATTCTGTTTTTAGCTTTTTGATACCTACGTATAGTTTGATCAGCTCTGAATGTAAGTACTGGATATATTCGCGTCTAGCTTGGCATTCTCTCCTAGGCTACACGAGGTGCCTATTTGTCTGAGGCGACTTCTAACCGCCTTCTATACACTTCCCTGTTACTTGATTATAGGGTTTTGGCTGAATTGGCTCCTAGAATACAATCCGCAAAACTAGAGCAAATCCAAACGCGCAGACATGCATACATGAATATGTCTTCGCAAACACAAAACGTATTTAAAACAAATCGTAAAACAAATCGGCTCGGTAGAACCAGAGAGTCTATACCCTAGACCAAGCATCGCTTTAGAGAAGTATAAGATCTTTCTGAATGTAAGTACTGGATATATTCGCGTCTAGCTTGGCATTCTCTCCCAGGCTACACGAGGTGCCTATTCGTCTGAGGCGACTTTTAACCGCCTTCTATACACTTCCCTGTTACTTGATTATAGGGTTTTGGCTGAATTGGCTCCTAGAATACAATCCGCAAAACTAGAGCAAATCCAAACGCGCAGACATGCATACATGAATATGTCTTCGCAAACACAAAACGTATTTGCCAAATCGGCTCAGTAGAACCAGAGAGTCTATACCCTAGACGAAGCATCGCTTTAGAGAAGTATAAAATCTTTTTTCGTTCGCGATCAGCCTCGTATCCGTGACGTGGAGACATATATAACACTTTGCCTCGCTACTATCCGGCAGGATATCCCTGTGAGAGGGCGATTATTGCCATCTGTAGACCCGTAAATATGAAGTAACTAGAGCAGATATTACAAAGTCTTCAATCGCCCTTGAGAGGTGGAGGAGCTACTCACAGGGCTCCGCTGAGTAAAATCTACGAAGAGCATTCATTATCAGTGGAAACACCTAGTTTCTTTCTCGATATTGTTAGCACTAATTGGTGCTATTCTTTCTTAAGGAGTAGAATTCGCAGTGATGAACCTTCTTAATGAGACTTTAAGACATATTTCCCGATTTTTCCACCTTTTGTCAACCAGAAAGTCTTATGAGGCTTGCTCTGAATACTAACTGGAATCAAATATGTGCTGTATTCTCAAAAATGGTGTCTCCTTACATTTCATGCAAAACAAAAACGAGTTGATACTTAGTTACAATCACAATTCGCGATATTTTCTTTGTTGACCGAATGCGCTAATTCTTTGGCAGAAATGCTGGAAATGACTGGTTTTTCAGATGTTAAGCCAAGTGCAGTTCTTCGTGCTACCGTGTTTGCTGATGTCCTCACCGACTCTGGAAGTCCTCGATTATAACCTATTCTCACAAAACATAACCAGTATGCTGCCAGTCTCACTCAGTGGAGTTGAAGAGGCCGACAACACGTACAAACTCTTCAACAACTACTTTCCGCTGTTACTGATGCTGATTTCGATGCCCGAAAACGAGACAGAGAGCCTGGAAAAGTACATGAAGCAACGAACGTATGCCGAATTGAAGCGTATGATCGACGAAAAACAGAAGGTCCCATAATATGCACTTATATTTGTCCATTTTTATAAATATTCATGTATCAGTATTTCATACTGTAATGCTATTTGATGGATCTGAATCGATCTCGAACTTGGACTCTGTCAAAAACGATTCCTTTCCTTACCCCAATTATTATATGAGATTTGCTCATAGCCTGCTTCTCCTTAGAACGAACTCTTATCTTACATGCATTTTTAGTATATAAAACTCCTTATTTCTAAAAGAAAATATATAGGGCAAGATAAAAAGTAATAACTCTACAAAAAATGGGTCACATTGAAAGCATTTGAAGGGCAGAAACCTGTTTAAGATATCCAGGATAATAAGGAAGCATCCAGCCTTAAACTAATCTACTCAAATATTTCCCTCTGGATGTTCTCGTCCAGATTTATCTCACAACTCTCCAATTGACTACAATTACACGTAATGCTCTTAAAGCTCATAGCTAAAATTGTGAAGATAATCCCAGATATCCCTCAATGAAATGCTGCAGATTTTTATAATATCACATCGTAGTGCTCCCTCTTAATGGTTTACCGCCTCATCGTGGCTGGAAGGTGTTCCTGGTTGTCGCACTACGATGTACACCGGGGGATTCGTTCCCTGGCAGGGTCTTCCAAGCTGAGGAGTCCGGCGCTTCCATCAGAAAGCCTAGCTAAGAGTAAATTAGTACCAGGATCCACCACCGTCCTGGTATCAAAGTCGCATTGTGGCAAATCTCCCTCTGATCCACAAGGGCTGCGACTGCCTGTGGTGGTGAAGACCTGGGACAGACTTTGGCCAAGCCCTCCTCGGAATACCAGGGAACTACAATGGCTTAACCAGCAAATCTCCGAAATTGGAGATTATGCTGATGCTCGCACAATCAGCGAGGACGGGCCATTCATAAGTATTCAAGTATAAGTCAAGAGCTCCCTAAAAAATTCCCTACCGAAACATACCAGGATGGTGGGACTACTTTCTAATCGTAATTAAGGATTCATAGTTCAATCAATAGTGCAAGATTTTGCTTAAGCCTTCTACAGTTTTTTGTTCTATGATAGGAAGAATTCCAGGTCAGTGACATAACCGAGCTACTCTACGAACTGGAGCAGAACCAAACAGATTTGTCTGAGTTCGTTTCACTCGTCGACAATAAGAAGTATCTTAAGTTGCTTGAAGCTTATCATGTGAGTTACCTCAGTTAAAACCGCCTTAAGGGCATATCGCCAAAATTTCGTTTGAGAATATGCCCCTGCCGTAACTCAAGAGTGCAGTGAAGTCCCATTACTAACACCACTCTCACTTCCAGAATGCGTCCATTTACAACGCAATAAGAGGAGTGTGGAGCTCACAGCTTAATCCTTTACTACCACCAATCGACCAGCTTGCCATTTTAGAGTATTTTGCTGAGCGGTGCGTCTACCTTCAAATTTCGAGTTTTAGCTTCAAAGATATTCCAAATCATTCATATAAATTAGTGATTAACCAAACGAATTTATGTTACCCAGAAAGGGTGTACCACCCAACGGTCTACCGCCTCATCGTGGCTAGGTGTTCTTTGGTGTCGGGCTACGATGTACATCGGAGGGGATTCATCGCTTCAGCAGGGTCTCTCAAGATGAAAAAGAGTTCGACGTTTCCCATCAGTAAGCTCAGCTAAAAGTAAACCAATAACAGAATCCACCACCGTCCTGGTGTCAAACTAGTCACTTGGTGGCAATTCTCGCCCTGATTCGCAACGGCAGCGACTGCCTGTGGTGGTGAAGACCTGGGATAGACTTTGACTAGGCTGTCCTCGACACTCCACGGAACCCACAATGGCTAAACCCCGCACAGTCAGTGAAGACGGGTCATCCAAGTATCCAAGTGAGTAAGAAATAGTGTAATCAAGGCATGCAAAGCAACGATGAAGAACATGCTGTGAAATCAAACACTGCTTTGCCTTCATTTCCATACGTACTAATTTCGACAGTGATGCCAGATTTCTGATTCTATGTTATAAAGTACTAGGTCAACTAATCTGTTAAAACATTTGTGACAATGCGTAAATTTGTTTAGCGGCCACCGACAGTACCCGAAAATCATCGCCGCTTATTGTACGCATTGAGGTCAATACCAATCCCTTGTGCACTCCCAGACAAGGGATCAAATAATCTCTTTGGCAACCGTCTCTGCACCACTCAATCAGGATTAAGGGGACAAATTCGCTGAAAAACTATTGTTTTCATATTTTTGCAGACAGTGAGATCAGTCGTCATGTGTGGTACTCTCACCAACGAGATAATTTGATACGTTTCTCACCAAAAGGTCCTGTGGAAGGACGAAAAATCTGATTCAAAAAAAAGTTTATCTTCGTCAACACCTAATATAACCTGTACACCCTCTATGATGGTAAAGGTGTGCACTGCGTACAAAAAAATGAAAAAAAGCAAAAACAATAGCCTGAAACAAAAGAAACCCCCAAGAGAAACAATGAAATCAACCGGTCGATTTACCTCCGGCCTCCGCCTACCACCTATTCCCACCCGGTCTCTTTCTTTCTTTCTCTCTTTTTTCTCTCACTCTCTCCCTCTCTCCACAAAGGGCGCATTGGAATCCGTCGCCAACCCTACGTTCCCATCTTAAACAAGTAAGGCAGCAACGACGAGGAAGGCAAACAAACTGCAACTGCTCAACTAATCGTGTTCGCGTTGTCTTATCGAATTTCTTCTACATTGAATACTCCATTAACTTTTATTTCAGTCGCTCGAATGAACATTTCCGTATGTCCTTTTGGTCTCGTATATGGGCAGCGATTCGGAAGTGGTTGACAGGAAAAAAGGAGCTTCTGGGTAAATTCGCCTACTTCTTTAGACAGTTCATTTCAACTGGTTACGCATTTATTAGAATGCAACGCTGATGAGCCACGGTGTATGCGCCGCATTGTCGAACAACTACCACTCGAACTGCGAGTGGAGCTTGACCGAGCTGCGGAAACCGAGAACCTCGACACACTGCAGAACATCATCATCGATGAGGTAAGCCGTCCTACGTCGTAAAACTCGGGCTCTACACGCAGGCCTAATAAGGGTCTTTCTACATGATTAACAGCATTCCTACACATAACACTGTTACTATTAAGTTGTTGAAAAAACGGTGTCGGTTCTGTTTTCTCTAATTTTCATGCTCTCTTTTTACAAGACCTATCAAAATATGCATTGGTATCAAGTATATGCATTGTAGTGGTTAGGGGTGCTCTACGACAAACATAGTCGTTCGTGCGATCTGCGACGAGAGCTATCGAGCCTTCTAGTACTTTATGGCAGACAAATTGTTAAGAGTTGTCTGGTGGAGAGCGATCGATAACAACAAGTTACTGCATAGTTTTACTACGGTGTCAGTTGTCAAATCTACGATGTTTAATGGAGCGAAATACATGGCGCATCCCTAATAAAATGATCAGCGCTTTTATCCCAATTATTGAAGTTACACATGGCTTGAGAAGTCTTAGCCATCGTATGGGACAACGTTCGTGGCAAACTCTTGTGAAGCAAGTCAAAGTCGTGAAAATGAAAAGGACTGGCGACATTAACGATGACGTTTTGAAATTTCAACTAGAGCAGATCCATTGCAGACAGTTCGAAAGCTTGCCGAACCCTTTGCACAATAAAGCGACTTATTTCTTGATCAAATTGCCGCAATCAGTAGTTCCAACAGCGTCTGTAGGCCATTCGTCATCCGAGATTTAGGTAACCTAGAAGGGCTCTCAGCTTTTAACAGCGTCTTCCTACTCGTACTGCACTATATAGCCATATCTGAGGCTATTCCGGGCCAAAGGGAATGAGGCCCAGTTATTGTACTCATTTTAGCATTCAGCATCGCTTGATGGGGTCCCGAAACATTTCACTATGGTAAATCTGAATCCTAAAAAAACTAATGAATTTTTGTGCTCAACAGATGGAATTTTCCACTATAATTTTTCGAATCACAAATAGACCACAATAGCAAAGAGGTGTAACCAGGAAATCATAAGTGTAAACCTTGTTGGCAAGGATTTCTGGATTTCAAAGGTTTTTATTTTGATTTCCTTTTTGTTCATCGATAGTGTTCATTACGAGTTTAAGGGATAGAAGGATAAAGCTCTCGGCGTTGATCAATCCACGAGGGATGCGCCATGCATTCGACTTCATTAAGTATCGTTGGAGGTGATTGAATGCACATCTGGCCTGTACAATGACTCATGGTGGTAAAGGTTTTTATTTTGATTTCCTTTTTGTTCATCGATAGTGTTCATTACGAGTTTAAGGGATAGAAGGATAAAGCTCTCGGCGTTGATCAATCCACGAGGGATGCGCCATGCATTCGACTTCATTAAGTATCGTTGGAGGTGATTGAATGCACATCTGGCCTTTATAATGATTCAAGGTTGGCCTACTGATGAATAGACACAGTGTTGCTACCCTCCTAGTCAAGTCTTCCACCAATTTGCCGACCCCGGAGGGATGGAAGGCTTGGTGGGCTATGGGTACGAGGATCGATTCCACGTGTTCCTGCAAAGCGCCTCCGACCACCGTGCCACACACGTCCCTTTATTATGAGATTAGTTCCGAAAATGAAATTTTTAAGGACTGGAAGTTAAAAAAGACACTACCAATCGTTATCGAATTCCTCGTGAAGCAATAATAAGTCAAACGAAGATGTTTCCAATTTCCCATTGAGTCAGTCCTGTTTCAGTTGAGCCACCAGCCTAAGTCAGCACAAACGGAATTCGAAACATGGAAAAACGGCAATTCGCCACCGCAGCCATTATTGGACATCATAGCCGACAAGACGGAATTAGAAGAAAAGTAAGTCGTTTATATTTGAGGTTTTCCACAAATAATTTTGACTCATTATGCGCTCTTTGTCGTAAAGTGACAAAGTATGAAGCTCTCGTCGTTTCTATCCCGAACGGATGCGACATGCGTTCTAGTTCATCATACATCTTTAGAGGTGAATGAATGCGTATCTCGCAATATCTAAACTGCCGTGCCCTACTGATATATCAAGTCAGTGCTACTATCCTCTCAGACATGTTCGGTACCAATTTGCCGACCCCGAAGGGATACAAGGCTTAGTGAGCCTATGGAGTCGGATCGAATCAACGGCCATGGATGCATTGCAGAGCACCTCTAACCAGTTCGCTATATGTGCTCTTCGTCATATATTTCTTAAATGTATTTACTGCTTCCTGATTTACTACTCTTACTTGTTTTCTGGGCACCTAAATGGACGCTGTTCTGGAATTCAGCAAATTCATTTTCGATTCACTTTTTTCCTTCCGGTCTTAACCAACACTGATGGTCTCCTATGTGGGGCCCCGTGGTCTCTGCGAGTGTCATCTTATAACACATAGAAATAATTGTCCATGTAGATGGTATACATGGTCCAGAAACATTTTCGCACAAATATTCGTGCTCTGGACAACTGCATTCTTCTGAAGTCCACTCCAGTTGTTTTCTCATTCCTATGTCGTCAACTCTTCCTATGACATGACCGTTCCTTCAATAGTTTGCCTACATTAAATATTCCTATGGATCTCAATATTCCTATGGACAGCTGTTTATGAGAGGACTTGAATCAGATCTGCTTAAAAGAGCTCCATGTTTTCTGCGACCGATATATTTCAGCAAAAATTACGCATACTCTCAGTGGCTACCGTAAAAATCCTGATATCATAGAAATGTCAATTCACGCCTCAGCTATTTAGTAGCTCTTTGTGAAGACCGTCGAACCAAAACGCTGAGTGCGGAGTTAGGCGCTCGCCAGTTAATCAAAATCCTGCTAAAGATATGTATGGGAAGCAGTCTCTAAAATCAAAGGCTGGCTATTCCTAGATGACTTGGTTGACTACACGTTCAAAAGATGCTGCCACGAAGTTCTTAGCACTAAAGTTCCAGTAACGTTTTTTCCTCTCTTTCTGTAACTCATATCAAATCCAACTCAAACTGTTAACAGAGCACTCGAAAGGCTACGATCCTATGATCTGCTAAACTCACTCAAGGACTACTATCGAGCAATGATCGAGAGCAGAAGTCAGATGGAGCAAGAGGTATAGGAAATTGTGTTATATTATTTGCTATTTCATTTTAATCTCTCCTTCGATGAATTCCTCTCCGACGATTGTGATTATAGGAAATTCGCCAATTCTTTCAACGAATGAACGACTCCTTTGCACGTTGTTTCAACCCCATAAAATACAAATACGAGTACGGATACTGATTCAACTAAGAAGAAGAGAGCGTCTGTATAGTTCATATGAGACGCAACGAGCGGGTACTGTGCCACTGAACGAGCAAGCTCTCCACCTACACCAGGGTCGATAGCAATGGGTAGCAAGTTCGCATGCCAAAAGTGAAACGCCAAAAGATCAACAGTGTGACCTTTGTAACTGGTTCTACAAGCCCAACACACAACAAACACCTAGTGAAGTTTGTAACGATCCAAGAATATAGCATGACATCGTGATAAGACCGACTATAGACGTGAAATGCCACCGTTATCGATCCTGTACCGATTTGTTGCTCGTACTAGTGCTTAAGGATGGCTTGCTAAGTCAGTGTAAACAAGAATTTGGTTAAATTTGTTTCGAAATGAAAGTCTCGGATGTATTCTGGAGTTTATCGATTCTGAATGAGCTAATGAGAACCAATACAATAAAGCAATTACGGCTTGCTATGTGCTAAAGTCAGAACTCAAGGACGGAAACTATGACGGTTGGTTGAAGGTAGCAAAATTAAAAAAGCAATAGTCACTTGAATATCTTTTGAGAATTCCATGAAACTAGCAAATGAAAGCTTCTACAAAACAGCTACATGGTTAGTCTTCAACTTGGAAACACCTACTGCTCACACTCCACAACAGACGGCTTAAATACGCCTCATTGACAGCTGAAAGCTAACTGCCATGAAATTTTAATAACAGGATCCGGAGCTAACATCAGAGAGAGCCGACGATGATTTGTAAGTGCTAAGAAAGAAAGAAACGCAATTTCAGGTGTTTATTGGAAAAGGAATTTAAGGTAAAGGTAAAAATAGGCGAAAAATATTGTTAAGGCTTTGAACTTCAGTCCGTCGTTACTCCCATCATGTAATGCTGACTTGTATTCTGCATTTTCAAAGAAGTCAGCGCTAAAGAGAAATGAAGACCTACCTATGTGATCACTTTAGTTCAAACTAGGGAAAAATTTTCTAAGCGAAAGGAAAGTTACCGACCTATGAAAACAATGAAAGCAGTCCGCAGTAGAGAGAATTGCTCCGACCAATCTGTGGAAATCTCATTCACACCGGTTTTCACCTTTGCCTTTTTCCCAGATTTGGTCATAACTGAAAACATAATCAGTCTAAGTAGAACTGATTCGAGCTCAGCTGCATTATATAAGAACAAAGTTGACGAATAAAACAGGAAATTCAACTTGCCACAACGCTATGAGAACTCGGATGACTGAAAACGAGCTCATTTTACTAGTGATATAAACATTTAAAACAAAAAAAAATAATCCACTGTATCGTGTTAATAAATAAAAAAGGTAGAGCTCTCGGCGTCCATCAATCCCAGGAGGATGCGGCATGCATTCGACTTCATTAAGTAGATGCCGTTGGAGGTGATCGAATTCGTATCTGGCCTTTACAATGACCCACGGTGAGCTACCGATGTATCGAGCCAGTGCTACTATCCTCTCAAACAAATCTGTTACCAATTTGCCGACTCCGGAGGGATGTAGGGATTGGTGGGCTACAGGCGCGAGGATCGATTCCATGTGTGTGTTGTTGGGCGCCTTCGATCACTGCGCCATTCGCACCCTTTAGATCGTGTTACGCAAAAAAAAATATAATATTTAAAATAAACAAGCTTATTAATAACAGAAACTTCGAGATTCACGTGCACTTAAGGTTCAGTAATGGACAATTGCAAGAGGTTAACCAACGTCAAACTATTCCGTATAGCCGATAAGTTTATGATTTCCTTTAAGTCAGAGTTACCTGTTGTAGAGAATTCTAACCAATTCACCAGGTCTATAAATATGTCAAGTACTAGACTGGGATGAGCGACATTTGTCGAAGAGAAAAGAAATAGACAGTATGATGCGGACCTTGGACCTGCCACTCCAACACCGTGATAAAAAGTTTACCCGCACAAGCCAATCATGCTACCGTTGAATAGGACCGGCCACTTACAGCATTATGCAGCATGACAAATGGTCAGGCCTTTTCACAACTTCAGTGATGTTCAACAGGTAACTTCAAGCGAAAACAAGACAAATAAGAATAATAAGTCACCGTACCTTAATAACACTACCGTAATCTTCTACGGAAAGATTAGTCTATTACAATGTATTTGAAAATAGAGTACTTCTAACAGAAATCGTTCATCAGCTAACTTAAATACCAATCGGAATAAAAGATCGAAAAGAGAATGGAAAGATCCAACCACCAAAATTCTCTCTCTTGGAAAAATATCTTTGCTTAACAATAAACTGCCCGCATGAAACAATTTCGAAACATAGACATTTTCTCGTTTTCAGACAACACGAAACATTTTCAAGAAAGCCCACCTATAAGACAAGGGACAAGGGCGCGTGTGGCGCAGTGGTTGGAGGCACCACTGCGACGCGCACGTGGAATGCGTCCATGGCCCACCAAGCCGTCCATCCCTCCGGGTTCGGCAAATTGGTACCAGACTTGTCTGGGAGGATAGCAGCACTGGCTCGATACATCGGCCGGCCACCGCGAGTCATTGTAAAGGCCAGATATGCATTTAATAAACTCCAACGATACTTAATAAAGTCGAATGCATGGCGCATCCCTCAGGGATTGATCAACGCCGAGAGCTTTATCCTTTAAGACGTGTAGACCATGTTTAAGCACACAAAAAGGCATGCTAATACCGCTCAGTAGACTCAGGTACTAAAAAACCTGTACTTCAGCTTATGTGTGCTAAAACGTCACCCATTTGTTCCTTTCTTCAGCGACTATTAGTCATTCAGGTTGGCGATGGATTTCATATAACTATGGTATACAACGACAGAAAATGAACTTCTAAAAGAAACAACTATCTTTTATGATCGTTAATTGTTCTAGTTCGTATTGTGCTCCAGGTTAGACTTTTATGCCAGACCTATTATCTGCGGAAAAGCCCAGCGAATGAGATAGGTGTAAAGAGCCACTAGGCCACGGTAGTCACATTAGTATTCTGGTGCTAACTAGAATGAACAAGGTGTCAGTTAACTGTCATTTCCTCCCACTATTTCGTCTTTCAACTGTTCATACCAACCTTAGCTGCCTTGGTTTGTTTTTGAGTCTCGCTAGCTTCACTGGTGCTCCAAACTTGCTCTACAGTCAACGTTATTGCTATCAACGAAAAGTTCAGTTATTTTAGAAGTGTAAGAGAGAAGCCACTGAATAAAAATTGAATAGTATCAGGATGTAAATATAAAAGAAGGGTGAAGAAATCAATGATAAACATAAAATCGAAGTGAGTACAAATCTGCTGTGCACGCGAAAGTTAAATCTGCCCCAGTTAAGCTGAGGCTGTAGTTGAAATCACGATGTTTTCCTTTTTTATTTTCCGCCTACTACAACTTTCCCGGCAGGTTACTAAGCGAAATATAGCCACTACGTTGCTGAGATATTTGTAAAACTCTGCACCGCAGGTGTCTATGGTGGGGAATGGGTTCAATGCCGATGTGGGCTCCCCAGATCAATCCCGTTGACGGGTGATTGCTGATGGCAAAAGATCCATAGAACTAGCCGAGAGACAGGCAAAACGCAGGACCCGCATGGTGTGGAGGTGAACGCGTTACTCCCCCGAAAGGACCATAGCGCGCTCGTTCCCCACCATAGACACCTGCGGTCCAGAGTTTTGCAAATATCTCAGCAAAGTTGTGGTTGTATTTCGCTTAGTAACCTGCCATGAAAATTGTAGTAAGCAGAAAATACAAGGCAAAACATTATAAGCAGCTTTAATCCGATGGAGCAAAATCGCTTCTACAAATTTGATTTTTGTTTCTGAAGTGCTCTAATTCACGAGTAATTACTGACAGTCATTGAAAAGTTAGCTTCGTTATGAATGTGATAGTAGGGCTCACTGTGAGCATAGATTCAAAGTTGTTGGTTCAAATTTGAAAGCCGCTGTCAGTTTTGCAACATATGAATAGAAATCGATCCACGCCGGAGATCAAGTAAAAGGCATTTTTTAAGCTTCTGACGAAGCCGAGGATATTTAAAAATCGATGATGCATTCAAGAATATCATCTTATCCTCAAAGCGTCCTGAATATGCTAAATCACTACGCTCTTAGAAAGAAGAAAATCGATGAAGCGAAAAGTTAGAAACAATCCGACAGTTCAAGGAAATCAGAATTACATTTGGTAGAATAAGAAAACTGTTAGCGTATTGACAAGGATCAGTAAATTCTAATAGTTCTACCTGAAAAAACTCACTACATTCTGAGGAACCTTTATTTGTACCTAAAGGCCGGAGCATTCCTGCGGAATATGAGTCACATTTGGCTCGTATAGCCCAGAACATGTTAATAAGCCGAGAACGACTACCATTAAAGTAGAAGAAAAACGTCGTCCCATTCATAAAAAAAAAAGAATCGCTTCAGTACTTGCAGCTCCAGATATTTCTCAATGTCCTTTTTAATCTAAACTGAAAGCTAAGTTATTAGGCTATAAATACGCTCTTATCGACCTTACAGCTCGTACGGAACGACTGTGTAAACACCTGGTGCATTCCATATAAATTTGAAATTCTCGTCATCACAGCGAGCGATTTAGTTCCTTTAGTTGAAGACGAATAGAATCCATTACGTAGTTGTCAAGGGCAATGTAGGGGAAATGAACACCGCAGGGCACGCATTGCACACTGGTTAGTGGATTAGTGGAGCAGTGAACACTTGGTCGGTGGTTCGATTCCGTTGTCACGCCTCACCAAGACTTCCGTCCCTCCGAGTTCGCCAAATTAGTAACAGGCTTCTTGTCCGGGAGGATAGCTACTAGCACTGGACTGATGCATTGACGGGCCACTATAAGTCACGAGTCACTGCATGGGCCATATATTGTTTTCATTTATCTCTGATCTTTGATGAAGTCGTGTGAATGGCGCATCCATCAGGGATTGTTCAACATCGGGAGATTTGCCATTTATCCCCTATGAACATCGCGCTTCAAGATGGTGAGCTTGGAGCTCCAATGTACACATTCACAAGAATTCACAATGATTCAAGAAAAGAATAACGAAAGGTACTGAGAATTTCGAAAACTAATGACTGCCAGCTTAGAAAAGAAAAACGAATAAATATTCAACAGTCAAATATTCTCGCCAACTCGATGAGAGCATATGATCGGTTCCTAACATTTAACAGACAACCTCCATCTCCTCTGAAATTCAGCACGTTCAGCCAACGCTCAGTAGAAAACGGAATCAATTTTCAAGCGCCTGCTCATTGTGCTTTCTAACTACTACTTATGAGATTTTATTCTGATATGGAAAGGATGTTCTTGTAGAGTTCGATTTCAAAGAGGATCGATCGACTAATTCAATTGAAGAATGAGCACGGCTGTTGTCGAATATGTTTTGCAACACGCGAACAAGTGCCCTTAGAGAAGCTGGCACCAAACTTCTGCCAAATTTCATCGATCGAAGAACGAAAAAAAAAATGAGTGAAAAAACAATGTATGCTAAGCAACGACGTGCACATGTGAGGATTTGAAGCTGACAGCAGAGACATCGCTTTTCCGTCAGGATATGTTAGTGACGTAAATTTCTAACAAAGCTCAGATGTTGTACTTTTAGTGCAGAACCGCTGTTGAAAAGAAAACATCATTAAAGAAACGTCAACAGAGATTTTCCAAGATATTGATCCAAATGAGTATTACATTAACGCGGGTTAAACTTTACGCTAAAGGAAAATGTAACTAGCACGTAAGCCAAATATGGTGAGTTACATTCATAGGGTTGATGGTGTCCCTCAAAAAACATTTCGTGAGTCAAATTTGTTCCAGATTTCCGTAACTACTCTGAATGAGGATCTGATTTCTATAGTGATTTGCGAGATAAACCAAAAGTATCAATAAACACAAGGTTCCACTATTTAAGATGTAACTTAAGGCAAATGTATCTCGTAAGTAACGTATGGATCAATCTTTATTAATCGAATTAGCAAACAGTCTAAGAACAAGGGCAAGCTTTAGGTTGGACTGACGTCGTTCTGAGCTAAGGAAGATTTCCCACTTTTCATGGCCAATGAGTCGGTAACGGGCACGTCTTTATGCGAGAATATAGTCACATGATATAAAAAGGTTAAATTTGTCTTTTCAACGGTTGCCTCTTGCGGCTCATCCTTAGAAACAAAACTGCGTTCAGTCAATTTATAAATGTAATAGGAATGTAGCGAGAAAACACACGCGAGGAGGTGGGTAGAACAATAGTAGCGATGCTGCTCATTGCGAACACGATGTTGGTCTGATTTCTCCACGGGCTCGCCAGGTCTCCAGTCTTTACGGAGTCAGAAAATTGGTTCCAGACTTGCCTGGGAACAGTTTTCTGACCCCTGTTATCCAAGTGGGAACACTCGAGCCTCGAGTCCGGCTGTCCCAAGACTCCAGGGAGACTCGAATCGACCAGAATTCAACGACATTCATAAAGTTGACGACAATCCTCAAGCAGCAGCCGGACCCAGACGCTAGAAGCTCGAAGACTTCTGTGAATGATGAAGCGAAGAAAAAGACCTAATGAAAGGAATGATGGTTCGCGTGAAATAGAAACAAAAATTTGAACAGAAACGAAACGAGTGTTGACGAAGCCGTCCTGGTCCTCGGGATGAACGCTTCCGTGTCGTTGGCTAGTCGTGCTGTGAGAGTTCTACTGAAATGGATGGAAGGATCTCGCCTCATGGTTCATCGTGACTCAGATGTGAATAAAATCAAGACGAAACTTGAATTCAATGATGAGAATAGGAGACGGATGAACGTCATCATCACTAACTATACCGAGGGCCAAAAAGCTGAAGCTCTTATTCCTGCTTTAGATCTAGCACAACGTCAGCATGGATGGCTGCTCATATCTGTTATGCATGAAGTGGCTCGCATCCTTGAAGCTCCACAAATGCGTGCGTACAAGACTGCTACATTCTATACGATGTTTAACAGGTAACCTCTTGGTAAGTATCCCATCCAGATCCGTGCTAGCAGTCCTTGCTTGCTACGAGGTGCAAAAACAATAACAGAGACGATACAAAGAAATCTCGGTAATTCCCACGACCGACTTTCTATTAACCTCGGCATTGATCAAATAGTTCTCGATATTCTTGTTGAGCAAACACGAGGTGTTCGATTATATCGATCAAATATCGATTCTTTATTCCGTCAAAGTTGACGTTTCGGCGGATTTCGCGTTCTTCAGAGCCTTCCACTAGGCACGTAATAAACGACTCTGAACAAGGCGAAACCCGCCGAAACGTCAGCTTTAACGGAATAAAGAATCAAGTAACACCTCGTGTTTGCTCAACAAGAATATCGAGAAATCTTGGCATTCATGTGGGTGAAACCACTAACGATGGAATTCTCACGTTGGAAGAAGTGGAATGGTTAGGAGTTTGCGCTAACGTTCCAATGATACAGATAAATGACGATTACTATTAAGAACTTACTGTAAAAACAGAAACATGGTGAGACGTTCCAATTTGCTTGACCAGTGATCAATTTGATTGAAAATGAACGCTATAAAACCTATATGTTTTGGGGTTTGTTCACTTCGTGTATATGCTTAGTAACAAAAACAAATAGAAAATTTGTCAATTCTCCTTCTCAGTTTGATGAAACCAGGAACAAGCCCACTCACGATGACGAGCTAAACCATAGCGCGAATGACATATTAACAAATTAAAAATATAGTATTATACATCTATAGTTACAGAGTAAAGGGCGCACCTGGTACAGTGGTCAGAGACGCCCTACGACACACACGCGGAATCGATCCCCGCACCCATGGCTCACCCACCAAGTCTTCCATCCCTCCGGGTTCGGCAAATTGGGAGCAGACTTGTCTGGGAGGATAGCAGCACTGGTTCGGTACATCAGTAGACCACCATGAGTCATTGTAAAGGCCAGATTTGTATTCAATCACCTTCGAACGACACTTAATGAAGTGGAATGTATGGCGCATTCTTCAGGATTGATCAACGCCGAGAGTTTTACCCTTTATTCTTTTACCTATAGAATAAATGAGCTATCAATCAATAAAACTAAATGTTGGTTTATTTGCAAAAGCCTGTAGTGTAAAGTTCAATTCCTTTCAGATAAAATACTACAGAATGCAAGAATTGGTTTTATCGCCCAACTGGCATAAAAGTAAAGAACAGAAAAGGCATTTCGATAGAGCAGAGATTCAAAAACAAATGGGGATGAAAGGAAGGATTTGAAAATTTCTCTAATCATCATATGGAATGGGGTGGTTTCCATTGTTCAAAAACCGCCTGGGCCAATTGTGAGTCAACGAGGAAGGTAGATAGGAAAAGGAGAGAATAGAAAAGATGAAGAAGATGCTGCAGCAAAAACAAACATAGTAGAAGAGCTTGTAGCATGGACGGACAGTAGTAGAGAAGGAAGGTATTAGAGAGGAGTAAGGATTTCAGCACAGAGAGTGTGAGCGAGTAACGAGTAAAGAACAAGAAGCATGGAGGAGAACAATGTAGGAAAGGAGAAAGAGGATGGATAAGGAAGAAAAGCATAAGAAAACATGGGTCGATTGATTTCATGGTGAAAAATTATAAGAATTCCAGGAAAAATTTGGCAATTTGAAAACCTCCTCTCATTTCCTAAGCGAAAATACACATGTAGTTTCATTTTTCTGTTACAAATTCTCTACATCTAGGTAAACGACTTCAAGACTGATGATATCTAAAGGTTTGCTCACAAGCCTCAAGGTGAACCTAAAGAAGCGCTATGTTTACTATTGGTAGTGTCATATTTACATACCAAACTCCATGATTATTCCATGAAATCAATGAAATATAATAACTTTGGAAAACTCGAAAACTTAAGCATTCAACGGAATTTTCCAGCTGATATTTCCGAATATTTCACTGTCTTTGAGTAGGGCTAAATATGGAAGCGTTTAGCGCAGTGGTTAGGGGTCCTGTAATATACTCTTGATTGATCACCAGCTCGATCCTACGCCCCAGGTCCACCAAACCTTCCATCTTTGGGGGGAAGGGGGAGAGGGGATCGACAAATTGGTACCAAACTTGTCTGGGAGTTTAATAACACCGCATTGATACGTAGAAACGCCACCTTATGCCATTGTATACTTATGAATTCGATCAACTCTAACGATGAAGTAAAGTGCATGGGCAGTACAAGTGATTAATTAAGGCCAAACGTTCGTTTATCCTTTTTCGCTAAATTTGACGAAATTTTTTCACCAGGATCAAAGTGCACGAAAAATTCATAATTTTAAGCGACAAATATTTAACCCGGGATACTGATAATCATAAGTATTTGAACACACACATTTTGAGATGAGGGGTCAGAAGTCCAAAAGCATATTTATCAGTAGCTTCCATACTTCCCATTTACATCCACATACAGTCCACTGTACACTAACAAAAAAAGAAGTCTCGATAGAGCTGCCTTCGTACCCTACGCGGACCTTCTTCGATCACGCAGAGCACAAGATTTGCACCGACTCTACATAGTGGGTACAAAACCTTATAGAAAAGATTCTTCAGAGCAAAATAAACGTCCAGAAAGAAAACGCATGGAAGGCATTGCAAATTCGGAAATCTACCTCTCTCTTCTCCTCCCACTCCTGAGAAGATATTCAACGCTTAAAACAAGTACAATATCTACTCTGGTGCATGACAAACTAATCGGATGAGATAGGATTAAGAAAATGATGTAAATTGGGGTGAGGCATGGAAAGCGCAGTGGAGATAGTGATGACAACGATCAAGAAGGAGAAGGCGCTCGTTCGATCACCGCCTTAACGCTCTCGTCCAATCCATGTGGGAATGCCTTAAACCAGCTATCCCCAACATTGAAAGGAGAGTGGACTCGATCGGCATTCTACTACATTCATAAAGAAGACGAACTCCTTAGGTACCACCTGAAACGGCATGTGAAGAGTTCGACGACCACTGTGGAAGATGAATGCAAGGAAAACGAGAATAAAAGAAGTGCTGAGATCTATGCAGCAGACGTGATGACGGGTCGTATGAAAAAAGAAGTATTAATTGGGGTAAGCTTGGAGGAAGGCTAAATTGCTACGGCGACCTACCAACGCTGACAATCCGGAAACGCCTTCTATCTCAACGTCCCAAGTGCCAAAGGATTTCAAAAAAACAAAAAGTATGTCCAGAAGACCTCATGAAAACAATTCATCCAAGTATCAAGATTAAAATTCAAAATCAAATGATATGTAGCGTAGATTATACATGTAGCGCCGTCAGAGCACTTATTTGAAGAATAAAGGAATAAAGCTCTCGGTGTTGATCAATTCACAAGTGATGCACCATGCATTCGACTTCATTGAGCAACGTTTAGACGTAATTGAATGCATATTAGGCCTTTACAATGACTCGCAGTGGCTCACCGATGTATCGGGCCAGTGCTGCTATCCTCCTAAACAAATTTGGTACCAATATGCCGACCACTGCGCCACAGACACCCTATGAGTTTGCGTGTAGTAATGCTGTTAAACAACTCCGATACGATGTCGATACCAATGTTTGTAGTAATATCGCTCATATTACATGACCATAATTCGACTTTGCAGCAAGGTTGGTATAACACTATCTTTGAATTACTGTATGCTCCAAGATCTGCTGAGATATATGAGAGCGGATAGTACAGTGGTAGTGACGTCCGTTAACACGAGCATGGTTATAGTTCAATTCCGCTCCGGGCCAACCAAGCCACTCGTCCTTCCGGGGTCGGGAAGCTGGGGAAAAGAGATCAAAGCTCCTGCAGTCAAAAGGGGAACGCTCCAGCCCGGCTATCCCAGGACTCCAGGGAGAATTGTTCGAACAACATTCTACGACATTCAAGATGAAATGGAAATCCTCAAGCAGCAATCGAACCCACACGTAAAAGTTGGAAGATCTTCGTGGACAACGGATGCGAGGACGAATCGAATGTGAGAAGTGCTGGGACTCGCACAGTAGACGTGAAGACGGGTCAAATTAAATATAAAGATAGAGATAGAGAGATGCAGAGATATGGTTGCCATTACATAAAAGGAGGCAAAAAGAGAATTTGATCGAGTTTTTTGCACTGGAAATTGACAGAGAACATTGGAAAACATGCGACTTACTGAAGGATATTTAGAGCAACTGCACGAAAAGGGCAAACAAGGTCAATGCCGCTGTGCGACGACATTGTGATTCATCTAAGCCCGTCGAGCCGGCAAAACGAATGGCTGGTCGAATTCAGAGGGCGTAGTTGTTTATTAGAGCAGTCTACCGCAAAGAACGCAGAACACGACAGGATTTCAGAAGGAGTAGAATCCAGAACAGGAATATCAATACTGCTGGAAAAAGTACAATTTGCACGCAAGGGGCCGAGTAGACGCGACCGATCAATAAAATCGTGTGGGTTTAGGGCAGTTGTCTCGTGGGAGGGTGATCTCTTTAGCCAAAAAGCGCATCCAGGAGGATAGTGTCAGTTTGCTTCCAGGTTTTCCATATCTGAGACCCATCTGTAAGAAGAAGCCACTTCAACGAGATAAACGTGGTAAAGAATGACGTAAATATCCTAGGAATACTTTTACCCAATATTTCTGATTTCCTTTTACTGGCTCATATTAATACTACCAAGACGCCGAATAATCTACTCACAATCCATCCATTATCCTCTGTCTCCCACAAATCCATACAGTTATATTTTCTGCATGTTGGTGGTATAATGCTCGTTATCACCTCTAATATAATGCGAAACTGAGTGGCCTTCACGTGGGATCCCCAAGGCCACTGTTAGGAGTAATTTCATGAGACATTTTCACTGCATCTTCATTTTCAACAGTATTTAGTACCTTGAGCAGTTCATAACCTCCCGGGACCACTACATAATTGTATGCATTGAAATCCATGCATATTAGTTCTAGCTTTTTCCTCAGCCACAATAGGTCTTGGCTGCATTTTTGCATCTACTCCGTAGGTTATCCAAGACATATGTCGTGAAAGATATTCACATTTAAATATTGACATGGTGTAATTTAGAAAAGATCTCGTCCAACGAGATTACTACTGTGATTGACGACCGATGACAGGTGCTAAGATGTGTATGCTGTGCTTGTACGATGGTGTTCGAGACATACAGATAACTTAGCATCGCGATGAGACAGTAGATCATCGGAGAGACTGAATAGATAGAGAGGTAGTGTGGAGAAGGACAATGTGCAGACGAAGGTCCCATTCATGAATGTGTGGAGGGCTACTTTCACACTTTCGTTTATACAATCTCCATGTGCAAGCGCCACGATGTACTTTTTTAACACATCTTACACCCAGGTGCATCCATTACAATCCTGCAAGCTTTACAGTTTACAATCTCCACGGAGAACTTACACTTCCACTGAGCAATGCCGACGTTCATAGGTAGTCCAAGGAATCACTTTCTATTTTTACCTAAATGCTCACGATTTGCACTTTTCATATTATTGGAACATTCTGAACAACAGCTCTTGTTGCACTGGCCGTATTCAGTGTTGACCCGTCTGGCACTTTTGGCAGCACATCCGCTATAGTGATCTTTTGTTAATCCTTTATAATTGCCAACGAATGGGCGTGTGTGGCGCAGCGGTCGGAGGCGCCTTACAATGCACACGGGATCGATTCCAGCGCCGCTGGCCCACCAGGCCTGCCATCCTTCTGGACTCAGCAAACAACATATAGATGTTAAGATCCACCTGGTCGGACTGCATCCCCAGACAGTCTCCTCTGGTGGTGTTCTTGGTCTAACTCTTGATGTGATGCAATGGAGCGAGGAAGTCGAATCATGTGTCGGGAGCATGAAAGTGATTTCCCTTTTGTCTTTTCACTTTGGACAGCTTACTAATGAAGACGTTTCATGTTTTTCCTGCATTTTCCAATGAGATAGTTTTTCTATCTAAGCAGTCTTCCACAAAGGAGACACTTGCATATCATTCGTCGAGGAACAGGTCCCTTCTTTGAACCAAGAAGTTGTCCATGAGCCTCATCAAGATTAGATCGGCTACAATTTTTGCTCCGAAGTTGTCATACACTAGATTGTAATATCTGTCACCAACTCTCTGCATTACCTGAATAATTTTAAATCATGTTTATGTCTACCGCGTGGCATGGGCTGGCGGAGAGAGATTCTCTAACTAGATGCTCTAATAGGGTCTCGTACATGTATCCATCTCTTCTTGACCTACTTTTTCTGTGAGCCAAAAAATATTGGATTCAAAAGTGAAAAATTGTGCTCCATTATTACTAAGGAAGTGACCAATAAATCATTTCTTCCCTTCAACAATTACTGGTTCCGGTTTTCTACAACTAACACTTCTCTCCGCATGTATTCATCTCGACTGCAATTGAGTCACATACATCAGGCATAAATATCTTGTACAAATACATCTTTTCTCCTAATCTAAATAAGCCCAACAGGTTTACTTCAAATGGGTTATCATCACAAATGTAGTCGACATGGGTCACGTTGTTTGACCATTCACCCTGGCATCGCCATCGTCATTATTTTCGAGCTAATCCTCCGATACACTTCCTTCAGATTGTTCGACAGGTGCTTTAGGAGATTACTAATTTTCTTAAGTGTGCTTTAATTTCTTCATGACGAATATGCAATCGAAAGTGAGACCTAATTCGTTTGTTGCTAGCACGATCTGTTGGTTGTCTTTAGATTTGAAAACGGTATGGTGAATAACATTTATCGTCGAAAGTCAGTGGATATGCAGAAAGCTAAGATAAAAACGCCGAATATGCCTTGAATATTTTTGTGCCTTGGTTATAGAGCCCTGCAAGAAATTGTGCAATGTGATCAGACGGTGAAAGAGATTTTTCCATCAAACAAAGGAATAGGATATGTTGTAACAAGATGGAGTGGATACATAGGAACGTGAGAGATTCGCAGAGCATAAAATCCACAAAAAAAATGATCGAGAACTACGTAGAAAAGCCGCATTGTGGAGGAAACAACGTGGAAAAGAACCGTAGGCTTCCTGAGCTGTGTGTCACATGCATTGAAGTGAATGCACATCGCGCGTTGAAAGAACTGTTATCGTACCATGTACGTTCTCTAGGTGGAATTAGGCATGGCCGAGTACATGTTAGTTAAAACAACGCACGCACCGTGTCTAGCAGTGCTGCTGCTCGGAACGGCACGTTATTTTGACCCTGTAAAGGACTCGCTGCTCTTTGATAACAAGCAAAAATCTTTCTATAACTAGAGGAATTGGATTCAAAAGTGAAAAATTGTGCTCCATTATTACTAAGGAAGTGACCAATAAATCATTTCTTCCCTTCAACAATTACTGGTTCCGGTTTTCTACAACTAACACTTCTCTCCGCATGTATTCATCTCGACTGCAATTGAGTCACATACATCAGGCATAAATATCTTGTACAAATACATCTTTTCTCCTAATCTAAATAAGCCCAACAGGTTTACTTCAAATGGGTTATCATCACAAATGTAGTCGACATGGGTCACGTTGTTTGACCATTCACCCTGGCATCGCCATCGTCATTATTTTCGAGCTAATCCTCCGATACACTTCCTTCAGATTGTTCGACAGGTGCTTTAGGAGATTACTAATTTTCTTAAGTGTGCTTTAATTTCTTCATGACGAATATGCAATCGAAAGTGAGACCTAATTCGTTTGTTGCTAGCACGAATAGCAGGGAGGAATGCCCAAAGGTTAAACGCGACCTGGCCCCGTATCTTTGGATCAATTTCTGGTGTGGGGTGGCGCAGTCATCAACCATGAAAGGATAAAGCTCTCGGTGTTGATCAATAGCTGAGGGATTATATATGCATTCTTACTTGGATACTTGGACCCTTGGACGGCTTGTCCTCACTAGTTGTGCGGGCACATTCTCCATTTTTCGGAGTTTTGCTGGTTTAGCCATTATGGTTCTCTGGAGTCTCGAGGTCAGCCTAGCGAAAGTCTCCTCAGGTATTCACCACCAACAGACAGTCGCAGGCCTTGTGGCTCACAGGGAGATTTGCCACCATGTGACTAGTTTGACAACAAAACAGTGGTCGATCCTGGTATTGGTTTACTCCTAACTAGGTTTCCTGATGGAAAAGCTAGACTCCTTCTTAGCTCAGGAGACCCCGTGGGAGGATGAATCACCGCCACACATCGCAATCCGGCAAGCTGGAACACATTCCATTCACGATGAGGGGGTAAACTAGGAAAAGGGAAAAGTAGGGTAGGAAAAGTCGTCACTATATGTACGAAAAACGAAAGAATACAAAAAGCGTGGCAAAAAGCTCTCTGAAACAATGCACACAGTTTAAGAAGCGTGCATCAAATGCACTTTATCATCTCCTGAATGCACTGCGTGGAATCCATCATCCACACAACGCCGTTTTGTCTTTCTGAAGTGTTTAAAAATTTGACAGCCCTCTGAAAGTTTAATGCGTGATGAGGAATCAATGGACACTCTTGTTAACGCGAATGAACCATTTAAGAGAATCGTAAAGTGTTTCAAGGTGTGCTAATGTCTTCAAGGAAGATAAATTCACCACCAAGTAAGCCTGTTCGTTCCAGGGCCGTGGATAAGATTACCTCGCGAACAATGTTAATAGATGGCCGCGATAGCAAGTGACAAAGAGGTGTTCTAAAGAGGTCAGTTAACTCAATAAGTAATGCCACGTAGTATCGAGGTAAACCAGTACACGATACTTTTTGAATAGACGAAAATCGTCATGTGGCTGCCATCTTATTTTCCGCATCTTGGTACTTCTCTTTAGCGAGTTCTGAGTGAACACCTTCAGCGTAACGCACAAGAACGCTAAAGATCTCATTGTTTGCCTGGCTTCCTATGTTTCAAGCAGAATCGCTCGATCATTCACCAAACTTCGAAAGGCGGATACAACATATCAGAAAGGAAGCTAAACCTGACTTTGTAGACGCCTCGTCATTGCACAGAAATATTAACTCTGGCATGACACACGAGCCAGCTATCGTATTTCACCTACCTGTGGAGAGTGTTTTTCCGCAAGACACACGATGTACTCGGATTCGATTCCGAACTCTGGAAAGAGTTCCCAAGTTACGGATAGCAAATTATTATCAAACCAATATAGGAGGTTAGGGAGAACAGCATGGTAAACGGTGGCTTGTTACATGGGATTAGCTCTATGACGCTTAATAGAGTGGAAAGCAGAACACATTTTTAAGCATTAGATAAAGAGCGAACGTTGTGTGGTATCATTATATTGCTCTCCTACTGTATGAGGTGCTTTGATAACAACGGTTAATAGATTAGTGTGACCCTCTCACATTCGGCTGTCCGACATGACAAACACCGGTGAGTCCACCGTTCTTCCACACGTAAAACATCAAACGGCTTCGGGTGCTCATCTCTATTGAAGTTCGTACCATTTAAATTATAGGTTTTTATCCGAAATCTAAGAGCGCTCTTTATCCACTTGTAAGTCGAGGAGAAAAGTTATCTAACCTTTAAACTTTGGATTATGTGAAAGATCCAGTAGTAAAATCGAATTTGGTGTTTTTTAACGACCTAGATGACAATGATTCGTGCCTTCACTGGTTCAACAGAATTCAATCAATTCAGAGTTCACTGCAGTGTAATGATGTAATGATTACATTGCAATGAAATGGGGTTGGATAGCACAATGGTCGTGATGTTCGTCATCACCAGCGTGGTACTAGTTCGATTCCGCTTAGGACCAACAAAGCCTGTCGTCTCTCCGGGGTCGGAAAATTGCTAGTGGACTTGTCTGAGAAAAAAACACTTTCTGCAATCAAGTTAGAAACACTCCAGCGCGGCTATCCCAGGACTCCAGGAAGAATTGTTCGACCAGCATTCTACGACATTCAAGATGAAATGGAAATCCTCATGCAGCAGCCGAAGCCACACATAAAAACTTGCAAGACCTTCGTGGACAATGGATGCAAGAAAACGAATCGAATGTGAGAAATGCTGGGATCCGCACATTAGATGCGAAGACGGATCAAATAAAATAAAGTGATGTAATTCCATTTCTTGTTAGTCAACCTGTTACTTCGGTCAATGAATGAGGCTTAAAAAAGCGCTGTAACATTTTTCGATCACTAGATTTTTTTTTGTCGTCAGGTCAACATAGTGGATTTGACTCGCTTTCTGATCGCCATTTTTCTTCTTTTCACGCATTTCTTTTATTCTTTAAGAACTCGCTCATTCAGCTTCCACCACACTATGTTTAGCCCAACTTCACTGATGAAGTAGATTTCGGCCACAGATACTAGCAACTCCGGAAGGGTCTAAACTCACCATCACTTTGTTTCTAATTGGCGCTGTCTTTTACCATGCGGTTGAACATGAACTCGTGTGATGCAGTAGCGAACGCCTTTAGTATTCAGTTGACTGTTCAACAATAAGATGAGCAGATGAATGGTTCTAAAACTTTTTTTTAAAGAATGGTAATGGTGCAATTTTACAATTTACAACGATCTTTTTCCGTTCTTCAATAAGCGTGTGAGTTTCGACAGTACTGCTTTGTTTTACTCCGATCATCTCGATCTATCATAGGTGAATTCGCTAATGATGAAGCTCGCATCCGTTCGCAACCCTTTGATGCTGCCTTGCACTGGCAGAGACTGATCGAAAAACAGGCTTCACCGAATCGTTGACAGTTCATAGTGGACACCACGACATGTCTTCACGGAATGACTACGACAAACCAAATCTTCCCTTCACAAATTGAATACGTTGGCAGTGGAAATAAAGCACTTGAGAGACGAAAAGGAACCGACAACTGACGAATGATGTAAGTGCATAGCAAATAATGTGTGCTAGTGAATGGCAAATGAATGCGACCCTCTGTGAATCTAAACCGACACGCCATCGACGCAACTGAGAGCTCATGGGGAAGTGCTGTTGTAATTTCTCTGAACACTGAAATATTGGTGCACCTCCTCAAATGGAACACTGTGGCGCACGTTGTTTCGTTGAGGAAGCTTTTCGAAGATTCCAAAGATGCAAACAGTAGTTGAAGACCGTTTGGTGTTAGCCCATAAAGTCAATATGACTTATATTGCCTACTTTCAGACGAGCCAGCCAACCCTAGGAAACAGAAGGTAAGGATTAATTTTAACTATTCAGACCTAAAAGTAACATAAATGCACTAAAATCTTCATATTTCTCTGCTATCAACAGATTTCGATACTTCAGTGCAATCCTGAACATTACATTTCTATCAAACATCTATAAAATAAAAGGGTAAAGCTCTTGGCGGTGATCAATCCTTGAGGGATGCGCCATGCATTCGACTTCATTAAGTATCGTTGGAGGTGAATGAATGCATATCTGGCCTTTACAATGACTCGCGGTGCCTTGCCGATGTATCGAGCCAGTGCTGCTATCCTCCCAGATGAGTCTGGTACCAATTTGCCGACCCCGGAGGGATGGAAAGCTTGGTTGGCCATGGGCGCAGGAATCGATTCCACGTGCGTGTCGCAGTGGCGCCTCCAACCACTGCGCCACACGCGCTCATAAAACACCTATAGGTGAAACAAAAAACTGAATTTGAGAATTTGAAATTTGAGAAAATCGTGTTTCTTCTCCAGGGCTTCCACTTCAGTGAAAAGCGCTCATCTTAAAACAAGAATCTTTGTTTAACTCCTATTTCTTAGAGATTCCAAGTCTATGTTAATGCCATCGATCACTCATTTCACGTGGTCAAAAAGCTGGGCTTAGCTGCTTTCATAGCACAGTGGCTGCGCTTGCGTCTGGAAACCTATCTCCACCAACCTATCCGTCATTATTCAGACTCATTAGCTATTAAAAATTCAGCTTGAATTATCATTTTTCATGAAAGAGATGATTCACCATAAAACATCTACTTGCCTGTGAATTCGATTTATTGCTTAGATTTCATCGACAACGGTTGCTAGAGCTAAATGCTGGTACGAAGAAAAAAGATCCTTACGAAAAGTTAGCAAAACCGTATGAACACATAGATGTCTGAGCATTTGAACTTTTCTCCATCTTAAAAGGAATTTTTTCAATCGTTATTGCTCCTTCCGTCGCCACAATTATTCTTAGCGCAAGAAATGTTGTTGGTAACTTCTTAATGACCAGGCCTAAACACTTTAGAAGTATAACCTCAATGATACTGAGATATTTGCAGAACTCCGGATCGCAGGTGTCTGCGCTGGGGAACGAACGCGCCATCACCCTTTAAGAAGACTAACGCGTTTGCAACCACACCATGCTGGCAGTATAAACTGAAATTTTGATAATGAGTACTGCCCCAGGTTAACTGGGTTCATTGTCGATGTTAGCTGAGAGACAGGCGAAACGAAAGACTCGCATGGTGATGTGGCGAACGCGCTAGCCCCCCCCCCCTCCGAAGATGGTGACAACGCTTTGGTTCCCACCGTAGACAACACAGCTGCAGTCCGGAGTTTTGCAAATATCTCATCATTATTGAAGTTATATTTTACAACATATCCTGCCATTAAAAATGAGTAGGCAGCAAATAATAAGTTAAAAATACTGTAGAAGTGTTACAATGATCTCTCTGACCAATCGTCAACGAAAAGGATTGCACTTCAGATTTTGCCGTTAAGCTAATAAGCTACACATAATGAAAGTAAAGGCTGACATCCTACGCTATTAAGAAGCTGCAACATTCAAAGCAAAAACGAAGACTTTGTAAAGCAATAATGAATAATTCGAGTAGAAAGGTTTCTGCCATGAAAGTGCGATGTGCCCAATCGCCGTTGTTCGTGTTGAAGAAAGTTTTTAGTCAGACCATCGCCCATTTACTCGAGTGTTTCACTAAATAATAATAGAACTACTCCCAAACGAAAGAAAAAATATTTTAAAAAATAGCAATCCCATCTGATTGGGGAATATGACTACATACAGTTTCGAAACATCATTAAGCTAATAAGCTACACATAATGAAAGTAAAGGCTGACATCCTACGCTATTAAGAAGCTGCAACATTCAAAGCAAAAACGAAGACTTTGTAAAGCAATAATGAATAATTCGAGTAGAAAGGTTTCTGCCATGAAAGTGCGATGTGCCCAATCGCCGTTGTTCGTGTTGAAGAAAGTTTTTAGTCAGACCATCGCCCATTTACTCGAGTGTTTCACTAAGTAAGAACTAGAACTACTCCCAAACGAAAGAAAAAATATTTTGAAAAATAGCAATCCCATCTGATTGGGGAATATAACTACATAAAGTTTCGAAACATCGTTTCACCTTGTAGCAAATGAGGAGCGTGTAACTCGCTTAGGAGCACTCTGCGATACAAGCTGGATCAATCGCTAATTTGGTCGCACACCCAACGCTTGCTCAACCTTGAATCTTTTCTACTAGTATAAGAAGCACTGATCGGATAATGTTAACTTTTTTATACAACCTATTTCACGGCAGGGAAAAAAAGTGCGAAATCAACTACAGTGATGCTCAGATATTTTCAAAGCTCCGGATGGCGGATGTCTGCGGTGAGGATCGAACGCGCTACTTCCCGCTCAGGGGTCTAATGCATTCACCACCACACCATGCGCGCCCTTTGCTTCGCTTTTTCTTCGGCTTGTTTCTATCTACCAGTGCCATCAGCTCGTTGATCTGGGGAGCTCAAATCCCGTTGACGGGTGATTGCTGATGACGCTGGGCGATAGAAAATTCGCTTAGAGAAAGGCGAAACGAAAGGAGCCATTGGTGTGGTGGTTAACGCATTGGCCCCCGGAAAGAGTAATAGCGTGTTCGATCTCCACCGCAGACAGTTGCTGCCCGGGGTTCTGCAAATATCTCAGCATCATTGTGACTCGTTAGATACATCGGTAAGCTGCCGCAACTCATTGTATATATAGGCTAAAATAGTATTAAATCACTTCTATGATGTTTTATGAAGTGAAGGACTATTAAGTCGAATGCGTAGTGCATCTTATAAGCGATTGGCAGACGTCGAGCGCTTTATCCTTTTATTTTTTTAAAGTAGGCTAACTTGCGTATGTACGATCTTACTGAAGACATAAGCTTACGCAAATTTCGTTAACAAAAGTTTCTAGAGCGACGGAGCATTGGAGACGACTGATTATCCGAAGCCTGCAAGCACCGCTACCACAAAGTCTACCAAGAGCAACAGGAGTTTCAAAAGGCGAGAGTTCTGTCCTATAAAACTTGTTTGTTATAATGAAGCTCGAATACACTATTTGTCACGGATATTAGCAGCTAAAAAGAAAAGCTTAGTGAATGCTTCGAAGTGGCGCTGATGTCGTAACTCAGTCTTTATTTTCAATTGTCTTAATACACTAATGTACTTATAATTCGTAACGCTATCGCGGTGGTTTACAAGGGCGCGTGTGGCGCAGTGGTTGAAGGCGCCACTGCGACACACACGCGGAATTAATCTCCGTGCCCATGGCTTACCAAGCCTTCCATCACTCCGTGGTCGGCAAATTGGTACCAGACTTACCTGGGAGGATAGCGGCACTGGCTCGATACATCGATAGGCCACCGCGAGTCATTGTAAAGGCCAGGTATGCATTCATTCACCTTCAACGATACTTAATGAAGTCGAATGCATGGCGCGTTCCTCAAGCATTATTCAGCGCCGAGAGCTCTAGAGCTTTTATCATGGTTTACACTTTTGTTTCAAGGTGTGCATAGCTACAGACTAATGGTCCCTTCTGTGTTGAAGTATGTGAATAAACTGGAATCTTTAAATTTGCGACCTTTAGAATTAGTAATGTTAAATGGCAGATACATTTCAGAGATATTCGGGCACTTATGAAAGTGATCATTTTCATCGAACTGATTATCGTATTTGGCATCATATCGACGCTGTACGTGATTGCGGTGAAGAAGGTCATGAGAGAAGTGTGTGGTGATATGTCTTTCATTTGTCCTCAATGACGCAGCCGATGTTTCTCATGCTCCAGACAATTGTGTGGGATTGTGAGGATCCTCCTGGCGTCGGTTTGTTCGATGAATTTGCCGTTTCATCATCTTCGGAACTCTGTAGTGAACTGGCAAGGTTAATGTTTCTTCCATCGCTTTTAACTGTGGTGACAACGCTTTGGTTCCCACCGTAGACAACACAGCTGCAGTCCGGAGTTTTGCAAATATCTCATCATTATTGAAGTTATATTTTACAACATATCCTGCCATTAAAAATGAGTAGGCAGCAAATAATAAGTTAAAAATACTGTAGAAGTGTTACAATGATCTCTCTGACCAATCGTCAACGAAAAGGATTGCACTTCAGATTTTGCCGTTAAGCTAATAAGCTACACATAATGAAAGTAAAGGCTGACATCCTACGCTATTAAGAAGCTGCAACATTCAAAGCAAAAACGAAGACTTTGTAAAGCAATAATGAATAATTCGAGTAGAAAGGTTTCTGCCATGAAAGTGCGATGTGCCCAATCGCCGTTGTTCGTGTTGAAGAAAGTTTTTAGTCAGACCATCGCCCATTTACTCGAGTGTTTCACTAAGTAAGAACTAGAACTACTCCCAAACGAAAGAAAAAATATTTTGAAAAATAGCAATCCCATCTGATTGGGGAATATAACTACATAAAGTTTCGAAACATCGTTTCACCTTGTAGCAAATGAGGAGCGTGTAACTCGCTTAGGAGCACTCTGCGATACAAGCTGGATCAATCGCTAATTTGGTCGCACACCCAACGCTTGCTCAACCTTGAATCTTTTCTACTAGTATAAGAAGCACTGATCGGAAGAGATATTCGGGCACTTATGAAAGTGATCATTTTCATCGAACTGATTATCGTATTTGGCATCATATCGACGCTGTACGTGATTGCGGTGAAGAAGGTCATGAGAGAAGTGTGTGGTGATATGTCTTTCATTTGTCCTCAATGACGCAGCCGATGTTTCTCATGCTCCAGACAATTGTGTGGGATTGTGAGGATCCTCCTGGCGTCGGTTTGTTCGATGAATTTGCCGTTTCATCATCTTCGGAACTCTGTAGTGAACTGGCAAGGTTAATGTTTCTTCCATCGCTTTTAACTGTAAACACCCTACTGGTTCTTATTAGTTACCATCCACTATCAAGCGAAATTCGCATAGTTGTGAAGCAATGGATTCATCCCACTTCCATAACCCACTGTTTTTTCTAAACCTAGAATAGGTAGGCAATCGATCGCATTGAAGATGAAACATTTATAGCCTAGAAATAATGCATTCACCACCACACCATGCGCGCCCTTTGCTTCGCTTTTTTTCGACTTGTTTCTATCTACCAGTGCCATCAGCTCGTTGATCTGGGGAGCTCAAATCCCGTTGACGGGTGATTGCTGATGACGCTGGGCGATAGAAAATTCGCTTAGAGAAAGGCGAAACGAAAGGAGCCATTGGTGTGGTGGTTAACGCATTGGCCCCCGGAAAGAGTAATAGCGTGTTCGATCTCCACCGCAGACAGTTGCTGCCCGGGGTTCTGCAAATATCTCAGCATCATTGTGACTCGTTAGATACATCGGTAAGCTGCCGCAACTCATTGTATATATAGGCTAAAATAGTATTAAATCACTTCTATGATGTTTTATGAAGTGAAGGACTATTAAGTCGAATGCGTAGTGCATCTTATAAGCGATTGGCAGACGTCGAGCGCTTTATCCTTTTATTTTTTTAAAGTAGGCTAACTTGCGTATGTACGATCTTACTGAAGACATAAGCTTACGCAAATTTCGTTAACAAAAGTTTCTAGAGCGACGGAGCATTGGAGACGACTGATTATCCGAAGCCTGCAAGCACCGCTACCACAAAGTCTACCAAGAGCAACAGGAGTTTCAAAAGGCGAGAGTTCTGTCCTATAAAACTTGTTTGTTATAATGAAGCTCGAATACACTATTTGTCACGGATATTAGCAGCTAAAAAGAAAAGCTTAGTGAATGCTTCGAAGTGGCGCTGATGTCGTAACTCAGTCTTTATTTTCAATTGTCTTAATACACTAATGTACTTATAATTCGTAACGCTATCGCGGTGGTTTACAAGGGCGCGTGTGGCGCAGTGGTTGAAGGCGCCACTGCGACACACACGCGGAATTAATCTCCGTGCCCATGGCTTACCAAGCCTTCCATCACTCCGTGGTCGGCAAATTGGTACCAGACTTACCTGGGAGGATAGCGGCACTGGCTCGATACATCGATAGGCCACCGCGAGTCATTGTAAAGGCCAGGTATGCATTCATTCACCTTCAACGATACTTAATGAAGTCGAATGCATGGCGCGTTCCTCAAGCATTATTCAGCGCCGAGAGCTCTAGAGCTTTTATCATGGTTTACACTTTTGTTTCAAGGTGTGCATAGCTACAGACTAATGGTCCCTTCTGTGTTGAAGTATGTGAATAAACTGGAATCTTTAAATTTGCGACCTTTAGAATTAGTAATGTTAAATGGCAGATACATTTCAGAGATATTCGGGCACTTATGAAAGTGATCATTTTCATCGAACTGATTATCGTATTTGGCATCATATCGACGCTGTACGTGATTGCGGTGAAGAAGGTCATGAGAGAAGTGTGTGGTGATATGTCTTTCATTTGTCCTCAATGACGCAGCCGATGTTTCTCATGCTCCAGACAATTGTGTGGGATTGTGAGGATCCTCCTGGCGTCGGTTTGTTCGATGAATTTGCCGTTTCATCATCTTCGGAACTCTGTAGTGAACTGGCAAGGTTAATGTTTCTTCCATCGCTTTTAACTGTAAACACCCTACTGGTTCTTATTAGTTACCATCCACTATCAAGCGAAATTCGCATAGTTGTGAAGCAATGGATTCATCCCACTTCCATAACCCACTGTTTTTTCTAAACCTAGAATAGGTAGGCAATCGATCGCATTGAAGATGAAACATTTATAGCCTAGAAATAAAGCCAGAGTTTTGTTTTTTTTTCTTTCAAGGCGTCATTCACCCTTGATGTAATGATGTAAAGAACATTACTGTAGAGTGGCCTAGAATACGCAGAATGTGTTCGTTTTTTCGATGATCATTCTTCTCATGCCAACCAACTTGACAGTCATCGTAGTGTTCAGGGTAGACGACAAGGTAGCTCGGGGTGGCAGGTGTGGACTGCTCAGAGCTTTGAAGGGGTGCCTTCTTCAGCAAAGATTGTTGATCACATGTTCGATTCTTTCCTTCCTATACTCTTCTTCTCTTCCTATTCTCTTCCTCTTCTTATACTCTATGGCTCGAAAGTTGTAGCAGAAACAAAAAGTTTTTCAACTGTTTTAAAATTTTGCGCTAGTTATTAAATAAAAGCATTTTTTAGAACTATGTACATGGAAGGATATCGTCTCAACTTAATAGCAGGCACATTACAGTACTGCCTTAATATGCAGCAACCCGATCGGTCCGGCGAGCTCGGAAGCTCCGTTGCTTTACACTACAGGTAAGACGGCCTTAGCAAACTTGGTTACCTTAGAAAAAAACGGAGGGAAGGTGAAGGATGTACATTTCCATCGCTCAGTATTCCATATTATTACTTGGTTAACACATTAACGCAAGTGTGCACTATACATGACTGACGATGTAAGGAAACAAACTGAGGAGATCGGCGTTCCCAACAGGAAGTTCGGTGGTGAGTAGATGGATCCAGGCTGCTAAGTGTTAAGTTACGGGTTCTCCACTTACCATAAAACAGCAGAACGTATAGAAAGCGGAGAAATAAACGTAAAAAATGCCAGCATACATATATATATATTATATATATATAAAGGATAAAGCTCTCAGCGTTGATCAATCATGGTTTGACGAGTTTATTTACACAGCTGTGAAGCTCGCATCTAGATCTGAGCTTCGTGCTAATCATAGACATTCTATATGACTTTTGCTCCTGTACGTCGCCGTGGAAGATCGCGGGTTTTGGTGTGGCTTCAGTAAGTTTATTTTGAAGAAGCGTCGCCTATTCCACGTTACTTAGAAAAGCAAAAGCGCCTCGCTCAGTATATATAATAGCTCCTTTATCAGGTCTGCTGAATTGAGCTGCGGGAAGCAACAAATTTGAAGAGCGATCTTTCGTTCACCATTTCAGCTCAAAGGGTTGTCGTTATACAAGAGGAGAGTCGAGGGCTCCACTCAACGCCAGCTTAATAGAAGATTTTGTTGCTGGAGTCAACAAAAAAATGTTGAGGCAAGGACGAGGTAGGAACGGTTAGGAGCAGTTGAAGGTTTGTTAACTTCGTTGTTAAGGACGATATTCCGAACTATTCCCTCTCGATTTGGTGACGACGCTCGGCCTTCTCGAAAATGCGACATACCAAGAACTAGAGCAAATAGCGTTGTTAATGAAAGCAGAGCACGGGGACAAGTGGATTACACCGGCTACCAATAACATGGACCTGCTTGAGCTTGAGCCACTCATTACAGAGTGAGTTGTGCCGACTGTATCTATATCTGTTTGTATGGAGCGACACAATGCAATCCGTTTTTTAACTCATCATTTAGCTGATAATTCTGGTGTACAGACGTTGAAGGAAAGTTTATTACTGTACATCAATGAGTGATTGGCAAAGAAATCAACATAAAAAACTGGTATTTTTTGTTTCGATAGTGACTTCCATCCCTCAAGGGTCAGGAAATTGGTACAAGCCTTGACTTACACTATGACTGACGGACTCGGATAGCCTACTGCAAGCCATTGTACGGGCTAAATACGAGTTCAATCACCTCTAAGATGCTTGATGGAGTCAAATGGGTAGTGATTCCTAATTACAGCACAAAAAATATGATCCCTTGGCAAAGGTGTTGTTTCGCTTAATTAAAAGCTCTCCACTTCGCAGAGGTTGTCACCGTTTTAAAAAAAAAACCGGAACCATTTATATAATTTATGCTGTGAAAGTTGTTATCTGCAAAATTTTTGCATGGGATTTCTTCAGATGATTCCTTTGCTGATAATGAATCCCTCCAATTGCACAAAGTGGAGGTGGAGGAACTCGACGCTCTAAATTAACGGGTTTCGGACCACACATAAACGCCGCTCAAATAATTGCCATATATTATGGCCTGAATCGTTTTCAGATCCTTTGTTACATAAAACGTACTGGTAGTACAACAGCGCGGAAATCAGTTTGTAATGTTGTAATTGATGATGTCGTCCACAGGAGACAGCGTTAGCTGCGAAAAGGTGTCGTGATTCAGTCGGAAACAAGCCATAATTCCAATCACACTATCCACCAAGTAAATTCAATGCTTAGCTGACGGCAAAAATATCGATAGAACTAACTGAGAGACGGGCAAAACGAAGGACTCTCATGGTGTGGTGGTGAACGCGTTCCTCCCCGGAAAGGGCAATAGCGCGTTCGCTCCCCACCATAGACACCTGCTGTCCAGAGTCTTGCAAATATCTCAGCATCGTTGTAGTTATATTTCGCTTATAACCTGCCGTGAAAGTTGTAGTAGGCAGAAAATAAAAAGCTATAACATCAGTGCTTAGTGTTTGTAGTTCTCTAAACCACTTAATTGCACTTATTAATGGTGAAAAAGAAAAACAACACAAAAAGCCGACTTTTATGAACTTTAGAATAATAATCGATATATACATATATGTGCTCTTACGAGCTGTCCTCATTTAGCTGACGCGAAATTGGTATAGATCCTCTTCACCTGTATCACGTGTATCACCTGTAGTCCCGTTGATCGTCGAGTGACTTGAGCGGGCGCTCGTAAATCCTCCGTTTTTCCCTGTCGCGTGCAAGAGTAGCCAAGTGGGTTCTGCTCGCTTTAGGGACTCGAGCATCATATCTTTCTTCTAGTCTTTTCGTGAAAAACTCTGACCATCGGGTCGGTGGTCTTCCTGCAGTATGTTTGACATCCCGAGGAATCCAGTCGCTAACAGCCCTTGTCCAATGGTTATCATTCATACGGATTGCGTGTCCGGCCCACCTTATCTTCGACTGTTTGGCGTATAGAACGGCCTCTTTGATTTTTGATCGTTGACGTAGGTCGGAGCTTCGGATCCTATCCCTTAGTTATGTGAAACGGGATACTCCTACCATCGTCCTTTCGACTGCGCGTTCCATAACGCTGAGTGATCTTTCATCCTGCTTACGTAGCGACCAGGTTTCTGACACATACGTTAGGGCAGGAAGAGCCGTTGAGTCAAAAAGATGGGCACAGAGTCGGGTGTTCTTTGTTCTCTTCACTACATCCTCGATGCTTTTGAAAGCTCCCCAAGCCGCTCGTTTCCTTCTGCTTCATTCCGGAGTTAAGTCGTCCATCATATTGGTTTCCAGACCTAGATAGACATAACTGGAGCATTCGGAGATATTCGTTCCGTTAAGCGTGAACGGGGCAAACGAAACCAATCCGTTCTTCATGAACATCGTTTTTTTTAAGATTTAGTCGAAGACCAATCTTTCCACGAGCTTTATCTAGGTTCGCAAGCATACGTTCCGCTTGGCTAATGTATGGTGTTGTAAAGACAATATCATCAGCAAAGCGTAGGTGATAGATCTTCTTATTATTGTTATTATCGTTGTTCAATGGACCACATTTCGACGAGTTCTCCTTTTTCAGAACCTTGACGAATCGTATGTAACAGTGGCCCCACAATTTGGTGAGCTCCATAGCATTAATGTAAATCCAGCATAGGAATATAGACGTCAATTTGCAAAAACTCCCTACCACTCTGTTGGATCGCCCGTGTGTTGTTCACGAGGGATTATGACTTGGATCCACCTATGGGGATGTGCGTCAAAAAATCATTCTGAGATAAGGGGCTATATCATTTGTGATAGTAAGGCATTCGTCTTTCCGGTTTATCGTTGGACTCCTGAATTTTATTCGAAACGTCTCTTGACCATTGCGCATTGATGTTTTCGATTCCTGCTCTAGTTCAGACATTCAGTTCAAAATCATTACCACTGTGCTTTTGTGCCCCATGTGTGCATAGAAGAGTACTTCGTGGAATTTTAGCCTTTCCATCTAGATACTCTTTTATGAAGGCACGAAGTAGACTAAACATTTTGTTATGTATCCTCTTTCTAAAAGCTTTATCCTCCGTTGGTTAGTCTCGCCTAAAATCTTGTATACTCCGATTAATCGTTTAACAATTTAAAGCATTCGTCCATCCATTCTTGTGTTGAGAAGACGAGAAGCAGTCGTCTATACATCGACAGTAGAGACGATATATATCGACAGAGACAGTAGAGTTGACGACGGAGAACCGGAGCTTTAACCTTATACATAAAAGCGATGAGAACGCCTGGTGCAAATCATTGTCCCATGGGTAGTCCTCTAATTTGTGCAGAATATATTCCCGAAGGCCTAAAGATTGAACACCTTGATACACCACTTTAATAGAGTCCACAGTTGTTAGATGGACAAGCCGTACAAGCCGAATTATTCCATCACATACGTGCTGTTTGGTTGCGCGCACCGTAGATGGTCTACGAATGTTTTGTTATTGGGTTGATATGTTGGTATGCATTTTAGTAACTGGGTTACGATAAGGCAAAGGAACCATGTCATTTTATCCGTTGGTCCGCCTATACAGCTCTTCATTGGTCTAACCTTGAATGATGGCGCGTTGGTGGACGCAAGATGATCAGTAGAATTAAGCTTGTGGTGTCTTAGTAAGCAATTATAGAACAAGACAAGTTGGATGATGGTTCTTAAGCCGAGAAATAACTGAAGGCTCCAAGCCAGCCGCCTTTGCCGTATTCACCCACTCCACATTTAACCTACAGTATTGATTTCTATCGTTCTCTTAAGAGGATGGTCGATAGAGAAAAACATCGTTGAGGTGTTTGTCTCTTATTCTAACATCTAACTAGCAAAGAATATCCACAAATTCCCCACCTTTATCACTATTAGATAGTCAGGTAGATTTCGAATTTACAAGCTCTTTAATCTGGTGCATACCACTTTTTTTGTACGTGTAGCTTAATTTACCGTGTTGGTAATGATTACGTGTTTGGAGAACGTAGTCCGAAAAGAAGTGGAAAGCAGGGTCAATTCCGTTATTTCGATGTCCTTGCTTATAGAAAACTCGGTGATTTTTTACTCTTAACATAATGCGTTGTTTTGCACCAGAATTCAATATTGTTGTTTAAGAAAGGAGAAATAGAGACGTTTCCCGATTTTGAGGACCGCATGAGACATTTCGTTTCGCTACCAGACCATTCTAGCTTAACCTTATAACGCAGTTAATCTTGAAGTTCATAGAGACTGCACGTGATACTGCGTAGCATTGTTTTAGAAATACTTTGACTAGGCGAAAAACTTGGACCAAATTCTAACAGTGAACGCGCACCTTCCGGAAACGCTATGTCCCCTCACAGGTTAAATGTGGACCACTTTTTCTTTGTGCACTCTATCTCAGAGTTATTACTTAAAACATTATCAACGCTAGTGCTTTGTTTTGGTCTTTTTGGACGTGATAGATCTCCGAACTTTTTCTCTGACTTGTAGCTATAAAACTTACGCGAGAAAAACCAACCCAAGACTGGCCTCCATTTTTAAGCATCCAAATAAAGCCTTGAGAAAGTGGCTACATGACAAAATGTTATCGCAAGTCAACTAGAAAGACAATGACTTTCTCTCATCCTTTACACATGAAAAAGATCTCATTAAAAACACGTACCGAACAGCTAAAAATGTGTGCACAGGTGATCCCACCGCAGTGATTCTGAGACATTTGCAAAGCTTCGGAACGCAGGTGTCTGCGGTGGGGAACGAGCGCTAGTACACGTTCAGGGGCTAAGGCGTTCCTTATAACACCATATGGCTCTTTCGTTTCGTCATTCGCTCAACTAATTTTCCATCTACCAGTACTATTAACAATCACCCGTCAACGGAATTGATCTAGGGGCCTCTAACCAGCAATGATCCCAATTAAGCTGGGGCTGTAGTTGGAATCACAATGTTAACTTTTTCTTTAATGCCTATCACAATTTTTCATGGCAGGGTGAACTCACCTATTACTTGTGATACAGCCACAATGGTGCTGGGGTATTGGCAAAACTCCGAAAGGCAAGTGTCTGCGGTGGGAATCGAACACGTCATTATCCTTTCCGGAGGCTAACACGTTCGCCACCAGACCACGCTCGTTCTTCGTTTTGTCTTTCTCTCAGCTAGTTCCAATCTAGTAGTACCTGCGGTAAAAAACTTTAATAGCTAGTAACGGAAAGGTTGGGTTATCCCTCATCCAAACCTAAATAGAGGAATAAAAAACATTCATGCCCAAGACTCCTTAGGCATTTCGGATAGATTTCAAAAGTCCAAAGATGAATTGGAAAGACGAATGCCTCACTATAACACATGATATGGCACATTACCTCAGAATGTTTTCTTGATTCACAACCTCATCGGTAGGTCTCACTCATCATCCTTCGTGAACAACGTAAGGATGGTCCAACAGCACAGTAGGTAGTTTTTGCAAACTGGCGTCTATTCATGTGTCGGATCTTCATTAATACTTTGGAGTTCACCAACTTATGGGGCTGCTGTTATACATGATATATCAAGGCTCTGAGGAAGGAAAAATCATCGAAACGTCGTCTATTGAACAACGACAAAAGCAAAAACAAAAAAACATGTATACTAACCTGGCATCAGCTAGATGAAGGCAGCTCTTAAGAG